>JBAMJR010000173.1:747500-802500 GCA_038501785.1 Myoxocephalus aenaeus
ACCGGTTGTGTTCTCTGGTTCCGGTGCGAGCCTCTCCCGGGAGCTTCCTGCTTTGACTCGTGAGGTGGATCTGCCGCGCGGGGCAGCTGACAGCCGTCCAAGACGCCGCGAGCCGTACTCCGCGTGAAGAATGCGCAGCCGCGCGTGGCCAAGCCGGCCGACCCGGGCCCGCCGGCGGGCCTCTACATGGAGCGCTCCCAGAGCCGCATCAGCCTGTCCGCGTCCTTCGAGGCGCTCGCCATCTACTTCCCCTGCATGAACTCCTTCGACGAGGACGATGGGGGTGAGTGGCGACGTGCACGCGCACGCGCACACACGCACGCACGCTCACATGCACAGAGTGAGATCGATGGAGCCGTACATGAAACGTGGCACCCAAAGGTGCGTTATTAAAATCTGCCAGAGGAGTTAAATCACCTCTCAACACGCGCACGTGCAGCGAAAACCACGCACTTTGTTGTTGTTTACTTTTGTCTTCATTCTGGTTTTTGACATCGCAAATTCACATTTTTACTTATGTTATTATTTATTGATCTGTTGAATGTAGGACCTATGGAAGTTTCCGCCACAAAAACAAGAGATAAAAAGTCTTATGAGATAATAAAGTCGAAATTATGAGATAAAAAGTCATACTAATGAGATAAAAAGTCATAATAATGAGATAGAAAGTCGAAATTATGAGATAAAAAGTCATAATAATGAGATAGAAAGTCGAAATTATGAGATAAAAAGTCATAATAATGAGATAGAAAGTCGAAATTATGAGATAAAAAGTCATAATAATGAGATAGAAAGTCGAAATTATGAGATACAAAGTCATAATTAAGAGATAGAAAGTCGAAATTATGAGATAAAAAGTCATAATAATGAGATAGAAAGTCATAATAATGAGATAGAAAGTCATAATTATGATATAATAAAGTCGAAATTATGAGATAAAAAGTCATAATAATGAGATAAAAAGTCATAATTATGATATAATAAAGTCGAAATAATGAGATAAAAAGTTATAATTATGAGATAAAAAGTCATAATTATTTATACAGATTGTTTCTGACATTTTGTGCGGGACCCGTTTCTGCGGACAGGAAGTGATTTGTTTATGATCCTCAATAATGCTGATGGGCTGTAGCGATCAATAGAGCGATCAGATTAAACACACGTCTGCTTTATTAGAGCAAGAGGCAATTTACAAAAGAGGAAATAAGATGGAACAACGAACCGGTTTCCTTTTTAGAAAATCAACATTTTTGTCGCTTAAATTGCATATAAAGATATTATCTGTCCAAACTAAAGCCATTGAGTGAGTTCAGTCCCTTTTTAGAAGATGGATTCCAGACTACCTTCATTCACACGTCCCAAAAAAAGTATTTCAACCGACCGGAAGTCGGATTAAACCGTCGAGATTTTTATTTTTTATTTTGTCCTTTTCCTTTGTTATATTTATCGTAACAACACAGTTAAATATGATAAGGGAATTGATGATTGTACTTTTATTTCAACTGCTGCTCGGTTGAAAGACTGTGCTTTCCACCGGCTAACGGCACAACGCTAACGTTGTTAGCTCTCCTTCAGATTTCAACCCCGGATTTTGGTTGTTGCACTCAATCTGTGCGTTATTTCGTATATTTCAGAAGCATCATCCAATCCAGTTTTGAGATTATTAAACATAACACGGATTTGTTGTATTTCTGTTCAGAATCAGTGCTTTTAATCAGATAAATCAGTTACAACCAAAGAAAGCTTCCACTGATTGATGTGTTTTTGGTATGTGTTGTGTATGTGTGTGTGTGTGTGTGTGTGTGTGTGTGTGTGTGTGTGTGTATGTGTGTGTATGTGTGTGTGTGCGTGTGCACACCTATGTGGTTATGTCAGGTTCTCTATGATGAGATTGCCGGTAGGATCAACGTTTTCCTCAAATCCGGTGCATCAGATGATGTAATTTCCTTTTGCTCTGAACTGGTTTTAATGCTACATCACATTACTCTGGATTTCATGCCACACTAATCCTGTCTGGGGGAAGAAAAACTGCAGTAGTGGATTGTCTTTCCCATAGCGATGAAAGTAAAAGAGAAAAGTTTACTGCATGTTTCTAAAGAAGGACCTCTGGAACAATACCAGGCGTTCAGGTTTTTACTGTTAAAGCTACAGCTGGTAACTTTTTTTCCAACACTCCTCTGGTTGTATAGAAGTCTATGCTTCATGTGTTAAAGCTGCATTCTCTCTCCTGACCACCAGGGGGTGACTCCTCTGGTTGTATAGAAGTCTATGCTTCATGTGTTAAAGCTGCATTCTCTCTCCTGACCACCAGGGGGTGACTCCTCTGGTTGTATAGAAGTCTATGCTTCATGTGTTAAAGCTGCATTCTCTCTCCTGACCACCAGAGGGCGACTCCTCTGGTTGTATAGAAGTCTATGCTTCATGTGTTAAAGCTGCATTCTCTCTCTTGACCACCAGAGGGTGACCCCTGTGGTTGTATAGAAGTATATCCTTCATGTGTTAAAGCTGCATTCTCTCTCCTGACCACCAGGGGGTGACTCTTCTGGTTGTATAGAAGTCTATGCTTCATGTGTTGAAGCTGCATTCTCTCTCCTGACCACCAGGGGGCGACTCCTCTGGTTGTATAGAAGTCTATGCTTCATGTGTTAAAGCTGCATTCTCTCTACTGACCACCAGGGGGTGACTCCGCTGGTTGTATAGAAGTCTATGCTTCATGTGTTAAAGCTGCATTCTCTCTCTTGACCACCAGGGGGTGACTCCTCTGGTTGTATAGAAGTATATGCTTCATGTGTTAAAGCTGCATTCTCTCTACTGACCACCAGGGGGTGACTCCTCTGGTTGTATAGAAGTCTATATAAATGACTCTACTTCTCTCTTGATTCATTCCCTCAGTAAACATTGTAAACATGAGTTTATGTCTCAATCTCTAGTTTCAAGTCTTCTTCAATACAGCATGATGTTCATTTAGTAAATTATGGTCCTTTAGAGTCAAACAGACCATAATACAGGAGGTTCACAGCAGCTATATCTGGTCATTTTATTAATTGCTAATGAATTGTTTTTATCAGCCAGCCTGTGTGTTTGTGTTATTATTCCACAATCTGTTCTAAATCGTGTTAAAAGTATTATTCCAGCGTCCAGAAGTACAGGGTTTAACAGGACCTTGAAGGCAGCACTGCGTCGCCCCTGACAGTCAAACTACAGAGACAGAAATCTGCATCGCCAACATTTCCACGATAAGGACATTAAAAGCACACGAGAGAGAGAGAGAGAGAGCGGCAGCAGAAGCTCGCCGTGTTTCTCTCACGCAGTCGGAGCGTGTTGGAACAGCTGGGCAACACTGGTGTGTCACTCAGGAAGTCTCATCCAATCAAAACACTTGAAAATAACCAAAGCGCCAAAGAGAGGGGCGGCTCATTTTGTGAATCTGTGTGTGTGTGTGTGTGTGTGTGTGTGTGTGTGTGTGTGTGTGTGTTTACCGACGCTAACCGGCCTGAAGAAGAGCTGCATGCTGGGAACATCACCTGCATGAAGGTGCACGGCCATTTTCTTTACACTATGGGGACAGATTTCAACCTGCCGGCCGTCCCTCAGACACACACACACACACACACACACACACACACACACACACACACACACACACACACACACACACACACCTGGATGAGCACTCATTAATTCCCAGATACAGGTCTTTCTATAGGCACACACACATTTTCTGGGTTCACATGAACCTACACAAGTCTCTAGACACACACACACACACACACACACACACACACACACACACACACACAAAAGCAGTGTGTGTGGTAATCAGAGCGGAGCGGCAGGCTCTGTGGCTCTCGGTCTAATTAAATGCTAATATGGCAGCTGATTGTGGCTGACTGCAGCTAAACAGAGGCCTGATTGCAGGTTAATTCTCTCTCTCTCTGTCTGTATCTCTTTCTCTCTCTCTCTCTCTCTCTCTCCCTCTCTCTCTCTCTCTCTCTCTCTCCCTCCCTCTCTCTCTCCCTCTCTTTTCACTCCGCGGTCCTAAAAATCCTGTTTGCAGGTTAACTCTGTCTTTCCGCCTTAAATCGCCTTTCAATCACTTTCTCTCTCTCTCTCTCTCTCTCTCTCTCTCTCTCTCTCTCTCTCTCTCTCTCTCTCTCTCTCTCTCTCTCTCTCTCTCTCTCTCTCTGGTTTCACTCGATCACTTCAGTTTGTCTCGTTCACTGAGCGTCAGTGAAGCGATGAAGACGAACAAGCGGCTGCTGTTAGAAGACATGAACATAACGGAGCGTCTCTCTCGCCTTTCTCACCATGTTCATGTTGTGCTGAAGCCACGTCGACCTGGTTTCACACGGGACTTGAACCGCCGTCTCCGGGGTGAAAGTCCTGTGTTTGTTTGACCTTTATGTAACTTTATTACGTCATAACTTCAAACACATCACCTGGCAACTGAGCTGTTATTTAAACAACATGTTTTTGATGAACCGTGACCTCGACATGAGTTCTCTGTGACATTTGTGTTAAAACACACACACACACACACACACAGCTGAATGTACGACTTTGTCTTCTTTAAATTGTGGCCAAATTAAATAAAAAAATATGAATTAATAATTCAGCTAGAAAACACAAAGATACTTTAAGAAAACATTTGAGATCATTTTCCTGAATGAAGACTCTCTGCAGGCGGAGGTTCTCTGTTCAGGTCGACAAAGAAAACATGAATCACATCTCAGTGACCTCGAGTCCTCTGAGACGATCAGCAGGCAGCACACACACACACACACACACACACACACACGCGCACACACACACACACACATGCACACACACACACACACACACACACAGACGCACGCACACGCAAACACACACACACACGCACACACACACACACACACACACCACACACACACACACACACACAGACGCACGCGCGCACACACACACACACACACACACACACACACACACACACACACACACACAGACGCACGCACGCACGCACGCACACACACACACACACACACACACACACACACACACACACACAGACGCACGCGCACACAGACGCACACAGACGCACACACACACACACACACACACACACACACACACACACACACAAACACGCACGCGCACACACACGCACACAGTCGCACGCGCACACACACACGCACACAGTCGCACGCGCACACACATGCACGCACACAGACGCACACAGTCGCACACACACACACACACACACACACACACACACACACACACACACACACACACACACACACACACACACACAGACGCACGCGCACACAGACGCACACAGACGCACACACACACACACACACACACACACACACACACACACACACACACAAACACGCACGCGCACACACACACACACACACGCACACAGTCGCACGCGCACACACATGCACACGCACGCACACACACATAGACACACAAACGCACGCACACAGTCGCACACACACACACACACACACACACACACACACACACACACACACACACACACACACACACACACACACACACACACACACACAGACGCACGCGCACACAGACGCACACAGACGCACACACACACACACACACACACACACACACACACACACACACACACAAACACGCACGCGCACACACACACACACACACGCACACAGTCGCACGCGCACACACATGCACACGCACGCACACACACATAGACACACAAACGCACGCACACAGACGCACACGCACACAGACGCACGCACGCACACACACACACACACACACACAGAGACACACAAACGCACGCACACAGTCGCACGCACACACACACACACACACAGACACACACACGCACACACACAGTCGCACGCACACACACACGCAGACACAGACACACACACACACGCGCGGTGCTCATGCATGTGTAATGGACTGCTCAGGTTTCTCAGCTCTCAGACTGACAGCTGATCTGATTCTCATTTTAATCGTGAAACATGAAGAAGAAGAAAAAAGAGATCTGTCTCATCGCCTGTTTGATATGAAACAACGTACACACACACACACACACACACACACACACACACACACACACACACACACACACACACACACACACACACACACACACACACACACACACACACACACCTCTCCGTTTACAGTAACGTCCTGTAAACCCGTAGAATATAGGATCACATTTAGGCTAACGGTACTTAGCTTTATGTTTAGTGTTTATATGTGTGTGTGTGTGTGTGTGTGTGTGTGTGTGTGTGTGTGTGTGTGTGTGTGTGTGTGTGTGTGTGTGTGTGTGATACAGATAAGAGAGAAAATGTCCCAGAAGGCCACGTTCCCTGTCCCAAAAAAAAAAGTTGGATATTGTCGCCGCTCGGCTAATGAGATGTCGCGTTGCTGTGGGAGGATCAGGAACATTAGCCTTCATCAGAGGAGGAAAGACTGGGAGTGATGGGTGGAGGAGGGAGGAAACAAGGAGAGGATGATGAAGAGAGGAAGCTAGGATGTGAAAAGAAGAGAGGTGAAAGGGAGGAGGTGAGAACTGAGGCGTTAAAATGCTCGTTACCCTTGCCTTTTATCTCTCCTTCCTCTTGCATCCCACGTCTTGTTCCTTCCCTCAATCATTTCCTCCTCCCTCCCTCCTTCCCTTCATTGCATCATCACTCACATTCTTCATCCCTGCTGTCAAGTCACATGGAGGACAAAGAGAGAGAGACAAAGGAGACACACACACACACACACACACACACACACACACACACACACACACACACACACACACACACACACACAAAGGCTTCTAAGTTTAAGTAAATCTTATAACTCAAAGTCGTGCTTTTAATGAAAAACATGGCCGAAAAGATTTTCTGCCCGCAGGAGTTCTGCAGACGTGGCCGCATTAATGCGCGGCGCCAGAAGATGAAGGCAGAAAGATGCATGGAGCCGATGTCACAGATATGAGTTATAGAGGAGGAGGAAGGCGGGAGAGAGAGGAGCAAGGTCCCTGGTGAGCCTCTGAGTCGGAGAGATGACCCAGAAAAGTCGGGAGTACGAAGCGGACTGCCAGCAGACGAGGTCTCCTCTACAGAGAGGAGGTGAAGGCTGCAGGTGCTGCTGGGTTCTGGAGCAATAACGAAGGTTGTTGGTTCAGTGCAGTTTCATGCCAGGATCAAGACGCGTAGAGTGGTGCACACAGGCTGCATTCTCTCTCCTGACCACCAGGGTGCGACTCCTCTGGTTGTATAGAAGTCTATGCTTCATGTGTTAAAGCTGCATTCTCTCTCCTGACCACCAGGGGGCGACTCCTCTGGTTGTATAGAAGTATATGCTTCATGTGTTAAAGCTGCATTCTCTCTCCTGACCACCAGGGGGTGACTCCTTTGGTTGTGTAGAAGTATATGCTTCATGTGTTAAAGCTGCATTCTCTCTCCTGACCACCAGGGGGCGACTCCTCTGGTTGTATAGAAGTCTATACTTCATGTGTTAAAGCTGCATTCTCTCTCCTGACCACCAGGGGGCGACTCCTCTGGTTGTATAGAAGTCTATACTTCATGTGTTAAAGCTGTATTCTCTCTACTTACCACCAGGGGATGACTCCTCTGGTTGTATAGAAGTCTATACTTCATGTGTTAAAGCTGCATTCTCTCTACTTACCACCAGGGGGCGACTCCTCTGGTTGTATAGAAGTCTATACTTCATGTGTTAAAGCTGCATTCTCTCTCCTGGCCACCAGGGGGTGACTCCTCTGGTTGTATAGAAGTCTATGCTTCATGTGTTAAAGCTGCATTCTCTCTCCTGACCACCAGGGGGTGACTCCTCTGGTTGTATAGAAGTCTATATAAATGACTCTACTTCTCTTGATGTATTCCCTCAGTAAACATTGTAAACATGAGTTTATGTCTCAATCTCTAGTTTCAAGTCTTCTTCAATACAGCATGATGTTCATTTAGTAAATTATGGTCATTTAGAGTCAAACAGACCATAAAGCAGGGGACGCTTTAGGGGCGGGGCAACGAGGTGATTGACAGGTCGCTAGCAGAGATGTATACAGTGTCTCTACTTCACTCCTCCTCAGTCCAATTATGGTCACTTTTGTACACTGGTTGCAAAAAAAAATAATCCAAGATGGCGACGGCCAAAATGCCAATCCGAGGCTTCAGAACAGCAGTCCACAAACCAGTGGGTGATGTTACCCAGAGAGGTTCAGCAGGAAGAGACGGAGACAGAGATGGAGTGAAGCTGGAGGAGGACACCAGGGTGGAGGGGAGGTGGAGAATGAAAGCGTGGGCTGTGAAGTGGAGACAAAGCCCCAACGAGACGAGCTCCTCAAGTTCATTCTTAACGCCGCCGCCGGTTATCAGCCGCTTTGTGTGGCGACCACAGGAAGGTCACAGAGAGGCCATCTCTTTTGACAGCCGCCTCCCTTCCTGCAAAGAGTTGAGATACGAGCGTCTGTCGTACTAGTCAAGAGAGGAGGGTCTCTCGTCTGTTTTGTCTCTTCTTCCTCCGCCTCTACTTACTGTCTTCCATCTCCCCCTTTTCTGTTTCCTCTCCACTACCCTTCTATGGCTGCTCTCCACCTCTCATCGCCTCTACTTTTCATGGCTTCTCCTTCACTACACTTTTTGTTCTGCTTCTCACACTCAAAACATTGCTAAAACTTGAAGGAAAAATACATGGATTATGGCGTCTTGGGTTTTATATCTGCATTTTTATCGGTTACAGTGAAGTCTGTGTTCACCAACGTGAGGAGTGACGTCATGCTGTAGTGAAGAAGACTTGAAACTAGAGATTGAGACATAAACTCATGTTTACAATGTTTACTGAGGGAATACATCAAGAGAAGTAGAGTCATTTATATAGACTTCTATACAACCAGAGGAGTCACCCCCTGGTGGTCAGGAGAGAGAATGCAGCTTTAACACGTGTAGCATATACTTCTATACAACCAGAGGAGTCACCCCCTGGTGGTCAGGAGAGAGAATGCAGCTTTAACACATGAAGCATATACTTCTATACAACTAGAGGAGTCACCCCCTGGTGGTCAGGAGAGAGAATGCAAATGCAGCGTTAACACATGAAGCATAGACTTCTATACAACCAGAGGAGTCGCCCCCTGGTGGTCAGGAGAGAGAATGCAAATGCAGCTTTAACACATGAAGCATAGACTTCTATACAACCAGAGGAGTCACCCCCTGCTGGTCAGGAGAGAGAATGCAGCTTTAACACATGAAGCATATACTTCTATACAACCAGACAAGTCAGGCCCTGGTGGTCAGGAGAGAGAATGCATCTTAAACACATGAAGCATATACTTCTATACAACCAGAGGAGTCTCCCCCTGCTGGTCAGGAGAGAGAATGCATCTTTAACTCATTAAGCATAGACTTCTATACAACCAGAGGGAGAATGCAGCTTTTAAGATATTTCCGCATCGGCTTTACTCGGCAGAACCGGAGACCCCGGACATGAAGTGTCAGAGTCCCGTGCTCTTTGTCGTCCCAAAGATCTGGCTCCGCCTCCTCCCTCTGACACCGTGCAATACGAGGATGTCGTGCCTCCCTCTGGTATGATGGAACTCGTAAGCGATGGGGTCAGATTCCAGACACCTATTGGTATGAAATCTGAGTTTCTCGCACGTTTTGATGCACTAATTCGTGCTGAAAGCCGTGACAGCCTCAAAGACTCTGCGTATTTGAGACACACGCTTTTTGTTTCACTGGTGCAGCGCTGCCAGATCAAAGAGAGCGACTTCCCTCAACCTGAACGTGTTTCATCTCTGAGCAACGAAGCCTCAACAGCACCAAGTGGTGGAATGCTGATAATTTGACGTTGGAATTAGAGAGAAGCTTTAATGAAATTGAGTTTGCGTAACCATCAGGTCTCTTTCACAAATATAATGCAGTCATAATTGCTGTTTTCTTTTGCCGTGTCGCTGAATAATCCAACGTGAGCGTGCGCATCGGCTCTTAATTTAATGTTCCGCGTTATGGTGATGCATAAAAGTGCATTAACACCTGCAGTGGGGGCTACAGGGTCTCTGGTGACGCCGCGTGCTGCAGACAACCCTCCCTCCGCTTCGGTCGGTTAATTAAGGGGATGTGAGGACGCAGGGTCGCTGTGAAGGAGCCTTCATGGAGAGGAGGAGGCTGCACCGCCTGAGCCGAGAGGCGAGCAGTAAAAGAGGCACTTTGCTCCACACGCAGCACTTTATCAGTTAGCATCTGGTTAGCCGCTCGCTGTGCTTATGAGAAGAGAGACGTCTCTGTTTGAAGATGCCCTCGCTCACTTTGTTATCGTTCTCACTCCTGGCGTCTCGTTGTCTCTCGGCTCAGCGTCGATGTGTTCAACGCTGCCGGCAGAAAAATATATATATATATATATATATATGTATATTTGTAATTCCTCCTGTTGGACGCCACTCAACACATATTAATATCATTGATAATAATATGTTTTTTTCTAGATCTGGGCACAAAATGGATCGTCGGACTGTATTGTCGCATTGAATATCCTACTAGGTACTGTTTGTTTTCCGGTCGATACCTCAAAGGAGCAGCATGTTGCATTTCCGGAGATCTATTTGCAAAAAGTATGTAATCACCAGAAAATAAGAATGTTTTGGGTCATCCATGTTGTCTCATAGTTCTACTTCACACTCAGCAGAGGTTTCAAGCTCGTTAGATGTCACCAACTCACACACACTGGACCTTTAAACTAGTGTGTGTTTAGAGTAGACCCTTATCTAGACCCTCTAACTGCTGGAAACATGAGGAGGAAGTCAGGAGATGTTGATCTAGAGCCACAAAGTCAGCGTCGAGTTGTGTTAGCTTTCTGTTAGCATCTCTTGTGTTAGCTTTCTGTTAGCATCTATTGCGTTAGCTTTCTGTTAACATCTCTTGTGTTAGCTTTCTGTTAGCATCTCTTGTGTTAGCTTTCTGTTAGCATCTCTTGTGTTAGCTTTCTGTTAGCATCTCTTGCGTTAGCTTTCTGTTAGCATCTCTTGTGTTAGCTTTCTGTTAGCATCTCTTGTGTTAGCGGGTCGGTTTTGACCCATGTCTTAAAGCAGCTGTAAAATACACTACAAACAATTATCTATCATCCAATGTGTTCCTCGTCTCTTGGTTACCTTGTTAGGCTTCCTTATCCATGAACATATTGTTGTATGTTTTAATATTTTTGGTGTGGGCCTCTGGGCCTTTTCTCTTCTCGATTTCAATACAAAAAATGGTAAAATGAACCTCAAGAGAATCATATACATAAATAAAAGGTTGTTGCGTTACCTGTTGTGTTAAATGTATAACCTAAAAAGGGTCGGTGCCGACCCTAACACAAGAGGAAGTTTAAACTATGATGAGGCCATCCGACCATAAAGCGCTTCAATTTCTTGTGTAGTTTCATTTGGACGGCTCAACGAAGGAAATTCTGAACTTTATTTCTTTGAAAAAGTGACTTTTTATGGTGCAAAATGTTTCAGATTTCCTACATCCCACTCAGATGTGTTGTGACGATTCCACGTGTGCGCCTCAGTCCTGTTGACAAAGTGACTCTGGACCAACGCGGTGAATTATCACGAATCACAGCAAAGAGGCTTTCAGGGTGTATGGAAGCACTAAGATGGGGCGGATCAATGAAGTTCACTTTGAAAAGAACTTGTAATGGTTATTGCTTGTAAAATATATATTTTTGTGACATATTCTGGAGAAGAATCTTAGTCTTTGTCGTCGTTTAGTATTCAGAGTAGCGTTTCCATTTCCAAACGTCCTCGCTCAGGCAATTTCTTTTAATTTTGAAGAGTCTTTGCCGGAGCCTCTCTCTTCCTTTTGGAAACAGTTATCCGTCCCCTCCGCCCTGCAGTCTCAACACAGACTCTGGCACCAACCAACCCACACAGCGCCAGCTGGAATAGAGGGTAGAGCGCTACGTTGTGCTAACACAAGTGTTTTGTGTGTGTGTGTGTGTGTGTGTGTGTGTGTTTGTTCTCGGTCAAACATCCAGCCAAGATCGTGTTAAATGTATTTCGTTGGAAGCGCCAACAGAATTGGCTCCTCCCCCTTTTAAAGTGACTCGTTCTTCGATCGGCAACACGGGGAAACTGTCCAGTCATGACTCCCAAGAGAGGACACGATGACTGGACTGTGCATTTAAATTAATAACCTTTTTATTATCAGACATTTTGTGAAATAAATTGCGAATGGTTTGCATTCCCATACTAAATACTGATTATCTCCTCAACCACAAGGTCTATTTGAATAATCTAAAAAGCTATAATATACGGAAACCCCTTGTGAGACTAGTTAAGAAGTTCATATATGTGTTACTGGTATATTGGTTTATGTTTATGATAGTACACAGGAAAGGAACAATAAATAAAAAATCTTTCAGGATGTTTTTTTTCTCATTTTAATTGCACTATATGTTAACAGTATCTCTGCAAAGTGTGGCTTTGAGTCAGTAAAGTTAAGTATTTTTAATAATTCATTTGGTGCAAAATGTTCGAGCCATCGACACTCAAAATGCCATAACTTCTTTCCTGGTCTTTGAACGCGACTCGCTCCAATGCAGCCGTGCGCTGCTGGAGGAGACGCAGCTAAAGAGACCAAGCAAGGTCGTGTAATATTGTGTCAGCCATAAGTCGTATTTCACTTTTGTTGCTGGAAATAAGTTGCACTGTGGTTGGTAACTTGGCGAGGCTTCGCTTGATTTGTGGGTTTCAGTAGATTCTAAAGTTTCCAAAACTGTGTGCTAATGTGTAGCTTCATGCTAACGATATGAACATTGATATTTGCAAAACTCTCTTCAAATCATATTTATGGTTTATGTTTATATTTATGGTGGAATAGTGTCATAAACGTGAACAATTCACTTATATTGACTTGTAAGGCCAGTATGTGCCTTTTTTTTGCTGTATCACACTGATATGGACTAATAGGCCTTGGGAGACCGATGAAGACTCCTGAGGAAGGGCTGAGAAAATGAGATTACTCTTCAGTGTATCTGGATGTGTATCTGCATTCCCTGCAGGTCTGTTCAGGCTGTTATAATAGTATAATAGCACCTGAAAACAGTCTACTGCATCTCTGTGAGACGATAACTCTTCTTGGTTATGAACTACGTACTCAATACGTCTTTGACTCAAGAGGAAGAAGAGAGTTTTATTTGAGTGCAGTCTCGTTTCTCAGTGAAGATAAATATCCGCGTGGTGATTCTCTGGGAAGTCAGTTTGTTGTGTTGCTTCAGCGTCACAATGCTTAAAGTTTGGAGGAGCAGAAATATGTGATCTTTCTCCTTTTTCCTCACTTTTATTACCGCACTTCAGCCTCTCACTTCATCTCCTCGTCCCGTCTCTGTCACCTTATTGTTAGCTCTCGTTTGTGTCTTGACGGACTTTTAATGGGGTTCCTCTTTCACTCCTACTGGTCTCTCTCTCTCTCTCTTTCTCTCTCTCTCTCTCTCTCTGTCTATTTTCTGTTGTCTCTCCATCAGCAGAGAAACAAAAGGTATCAAAGTAAAAAACACATAAATCAGACCACAATCTGTTAAACACAAAACAGATTTAATAAGACAAACCAATTTATATGGAAATGATATGCACTGGCGACATGTAGGCCCGTGTAAGTAAATAATGGATGAACCGCCTGACGTCAGCATCCTCGCATCCTTCCTGCTGTCGCCACGCTTCATGCGTCCCGGAGGTGTTACACATTCATGACTTCCTCACAAGCTTTGTTTTATTTAATTTATACCCTTTACATGTTTAGAGCGATCCAGAGAGACTTGAGGTGGTCGAAAGCACGTTAGGTAATGTGCTGATCACTTGCAGATATTCATGGTGCCCAGAGGATGCATCCTACCGCATCTGGATTGTAGCAAGGCAGAGTTTTTGCGCAATCCACTGCCATATTTCCACATCTACGACGAGAGAATCCCGGCGGTTCGATCCCTGGGCCACTTCAGTCCATGTCGATGCGTCCTTGGGCAAGAACGCTTAATTATTAACCCCAAATCTAATCAGTTCAGCCTCATCCTGTCAGATGTAATGCGGCCCGACGTTTTCATTTAATGGGTTATTGGACCAAATCTATGTTGTATGAAATGTAAGAGCACGGAAAATGTGTGTGTGTGTGTGTGTGTGTGTGTGTGTGTGTGTGTGTGTGTGTCTAAAGCACACAGCAGGTCAGAGTCAGTGCAGCAGGTTAAAAGCTTGTTAATGAACCAATGAGGAATGAAGAATTTTATAACAGAAACGTGCAATCGATACATACGGTTTAAGCAGAGTATTGGCAGCAGCCGGCCAGCCGATCAATAACTCTCACGTCATCGGGACGCTTCATTCAGCTGAAGTGGAGACAACGGAAAGCGTCCGCTCCATCCAATTTGCAAAGGCAACACTTTCTGTGATAAACACACACCGACTGCATGACCCACTTCCTGTTCAGCAGATGAACTCGGATGTTTCAGGTTCATCTGAATCGAATTTATGAGGATGTGTTACTGGGCAACGCTGCTGCTGGCTGTCGGTACTCCTCTGTGGTTCTAGTGAGGGACCCTGAGTAAAACCATCAGTATGATGGAAGACGCGCTACCGTCGGGCAATACTAATAACATTTTCGGGACATTTGGGACGAGCCGTTGTTCCAAAACCTCCCAATAGTCTGAAAGATGCGTCCAACAGCCCGTTATCCAGGAAACAAATGGCCGTTGCTCCGTATGTACGAATTCTCCGTGCAACCAAAAAAGAAACGCGTGGCTAAATATCATGCACAGTGATGTCATCGGCTCTTCCCCGATCTGTTTCCTGCGGGCGAATGCGTGACCCACCAGTATGCTGCTTATTGCTCGTTGCTTTCAGGCATTAATAGTGACGTGGTACTTTTGCATAAAGCTATGAGTGTATTTTTGAAAGAATAGCCGTTTGTTTTTTGGGGATAGCGGGCTTTTGGAAGACTGACAAAAACTTAATAACTTTTCTGCATTTGGGCCTCGATGTTCTGGACCAATGGGTTCAACAGATTGAACCAAAAGGCCCGTTCCATGCTCTGAATGTTGCTCGACACGCTGACAATATTCCATATTTTTCGGTTCTAGCACCAGCCATGCACCAGCTGGAACGATCCCAACATGTGTGTCCTTGAGCAAGGCGTTCAAAACCTGACTGTTCCAGCAGCTCCCCGGGGTTAAAAAAATAGCCCGATGTTCTCAGCAGAAGCCTTCACGGGGTGAAAGGGTTAAAAACAAAATGCTTATCTACCAATAAAGCAACGAGCTCCGACTCCGCTCTGCCCGGCGTTGGCGGTGCCGAGAGGTTTCTCACGGCGGCCTCCGGCTCCAGCCGTAATATCGCTCGTCATCGGCTGCGAGAAAGTCATTTTTCAAATAAACGCGACTCCTTCGGCGCCTCCCGGGATCCTCTGTCTCCTCCGTCCTGCTCTGACGACCGGCTCTCGACCAGATCCTCATATTCTGTGATGAACGGGCCGACGGTGACGAGCCATTTCCACTCGGCTGGGTGTTGCAGTACATCCATTTTATTTAATTTAACCATTTATTCACACGTGCCGTGGGTTTCGGACGTGCAGAGCGTTGCTTAATTTGAACTCAGGGACAGGACGGATTAGAGGTCTCAGCCGATGATGACGATGATGATGAAGATAATGCTAGGAACGGAGGGATGAGTTGCTGCTGAAATGACGGGGAAAGAAATGTGAGCGAATAGATGAGAAGCAGGAGAAGTAGCTATGAGGTGCATTGATATTAATCAGGAGGAAATACTCCAAGCTTTTCTGTACCTCACAACCCAGGAAGATTTGTTCGACCCAAAAGTATGGAAGCCCATTTCCGTCAGTAAAATAAAAAAATAAAATGAAAATGTAGCTCCGATAATATATATATATATATTTTAATCTAACTACTTCTGCTAGAAAAAATAAATAAAAAACAGCGCCACTGAAGCGCCTGCGCACTTACTACAAGCATAATTATGACTTTTTATCTCATAATTTCGACTTTCTATCTCATAATTATGACTTTTTATCCCATAATTATGACGTACCATAGGAATATTTTTATTATCACAGCAACATTTTCATTTTATTTTCTTCCTTTACTGTTTGAAATAGGCTTCCGTACAGGGGAAGACAAAATGAGGTCAAGCTAAAGCGCATCCTGACGTTTTATCTGCTTCAGCATGGAGGTACAGGACGGGACGGGACGGGCGATATAGCCTCAGACGTTTGAGAAGTTGAGAGTTCTTTTAAACTTTATGGAGGGTTTCGAATAAAAAGGCGTCCCGAGGACAGAGCGCTGACATTGTTGGGTCGCCGTGCTAGAAGTGGAGTGTATTTATAGTGCCGTCAGGAGGTTTGGATAAAACCCGGCACTAAATGTTGGCTGTGTGTGTGTGTGTGTGTGTGTGTGTGTGTGTGTGTGTGTGTGTGTGTGTGTGTGTGTAATAAATGTAGAAATGTTATACTGTATCTCCACATCCTGAAGAAAAGACGTTCCTGTCGTAAAGCTGCACGTCTTTCTCAACACGCGATAGTCAGCTTCATTTCACACGTCTCTGCAGCTTCAACTTAATGTGACTAAAGTGTGAGTCATGAGCTGATTGATTCAAAATGCCATTAATCGCTTAAGTAGTCCTCCAGACACCCCATAAATCAGGATGTGTTTATGGTCCCGGGGAGTCAAAAGGTTTATGGGACTTCTCTTCTTCCGCGTCTTGGAATCCTAATCTGTTGCGCAGCTGATTTCATTAGTAAAATACGATCGGAGAAGACACAAAAGGGAAATAATGTCCACCAAATCCCAAGAATGGTGCAAGTGAGGCTCGTGGGTTTTTGATTGTAGAATGGTACCAGTTATAACATGCCACGTATAAAAGGCTGTGGCTATTTAAGATGTCACAAATTGCAATAATAACACCGTTTTCGTAGCATTTTCTTTGATAATTTGCCTGATAGATGATTCTGCTGGTTGTTTACTGTGCAGCTAGTTTGATCAGGTTAACTTGTCAATCTAGTCTTTTCTACAGAATCAGAGAAACAAAAACTAAAAGTCTTCACTTTGTCTAAAAACAACAACTATTAAACAACTTTAAAGTAAATTTTAACGAAACCTGTTCATTGTTTTCTGTGTGTCATCTTCATTTACTCTTAACCAGTAACACATAAACTGATATTTACACATCTGAACAAAATCTCACATGTGTACCTTTTATTATAACACCAACATTATTCAAATCGCCCTAGTGGTTGCAGAGATACCGTAAACGTCGGGTTACGAGACGCTACTACCTTCGGTCGATATCCCCGTTAGCTCCCCGCTGTAGCCAGCTGGGGCTCCTGCTAGCGCTCCGTCACTTCCCCGCTAACTTCCGCTAGCTCCCCGAAAACCACCGAAGGTAGCGGGATCAGGCTCGACACCCGATTTAGGCTTAGGGGACGCGGGCAGTAGCAGCAGCAGCGCTAGCTAGCTACAGCGGGGACACTGAACGTAGGAGCGGCTTTTAACCCGACGTTTACGGTACACCCTTTTTAGTTCGGGTATATGCAATTTTCGAGCAAAGGGCCTAAACATTTTACTTAAGGAGCCTACTTATTTTTAAATAAATCAACATTGACTTTTACCTACAAACGTTTGTAGACATTTATCTTATTTGAATATTGCACAATTCTCAAGGCCGGTAGAAGATATTCAGTGTTTTTGAGTCATGTGGGCCGCAAAGTGCGATGCACCTTTTCTGTCTCTGTCAGTCGTCGGTTGGCCGGATCAGCCGGCTGAACGGGGTGCAGCTATTTTAACGTCTGCTTATTAATATCTCTCCTCTGGGAGACGCACTAATGAGTCCCGGCTCTCTGATCGCTTCATCACAACTTCTATGCGTCGCATCAGACACTTTTCTTCCGGTGCTCCAACACAGCGCTGTGAACCCCACCCAGCATGTTGCTATTTCAGAGCTGAGTGGGATTTCACTTTCTATTTCAACACTGAACTGAACTGTTTTCATATTTTAACGACGCCGCAAGAAGGAATGCAATAATGATCTGCACGTATTTGACCTCTACAGGACACTGAGAGGACTAACTGTGTGGAAATCAGGTCAAGCATGCTTCTCAATCCCCGGCTGACACACCGAGCGACCAGGTTTTCATACATGCGACCGGGCCAGACTTAAGGTCCCGAACATCTGGAAACAGATAAACAACAGCAGCTGGTCGCAGACGGGTGAAGTGGTCCGGCTTGGCTTTCCAAGCAGACGCTGGCTGTGCTCACATCTGTCTGCTTTAAACACTTTAAACATTTGTGTTTCCAATGTCTTTACCTGGCGCTGGCTGGACGGCTCTCAGAGGGATTGTCTCGTTTGTATACAGTCGAAAACGTATCCGGTCCTGATAGTTTGAAAGATGCTTTGATTACAACAAAATATCTCTGTAGAAAATGTAATGAATGGTTCTCAACACAATTTAAAGGCTTAACAGGGCCAATTCATAAAAAAATCACCAAAACCAAAACTCAACACATATACTTCTATACAAACAGAGGAGTTGCCCCCTGGTGGTCAGTAGAGAGAATGCAGCTTCAACACATGAAGCATATACTTCTATACAACCAGAGGAGTCGCCCCCTGGTGATCAGTAGAGAGAATGCAGCTTCAACACATGAAGCATATACTTCTATACAACCAGAGGAGTCGCCTCCTGGTGGTCAGTAGAGAGAATTGAGCTTTAACACATGAAGCATATACTTCTATACAACCAGAGGAGTCTCCCCCTGGTGGTCAGTAGAGAGAATTGAGCTTTAACACATGAAGCATATACTTCTATACAACCAGAGGAGTCACCCCCTGGTGGTCAGGAGAGAGAATGCAGCTTTAACACATGAAGCATATACTTCTATACAACCAGAGGAGTCACCCCCTGGTGGTCAGGAGAGAGAATGCAGCTTTAACACATAAAGCATATACTTCTATGCAAACAGAGGAGTCGCCCCCTGGTGGTCAGGAGAGAGAATGCAGCTTTAACACATGAAGCATATACTTCTATACAACCAGAGGAGCCGCCCCCTGGTGGTCAGGAGAGATAATGCAGGTTTGAAGACACTTAAACATAAGTGACTTAAACATAAGTGACTGATGTAGGCGCACAACAAATAAGAATGAACATTTTGTAAGATATCATACAAATCATTTAATGAGGATGCGTTGAGGTCAGCCATCTTAAATGAGAACATTTGAAGGTGCCCTCGGGCTCCAACGTTTCTTTTAGTCGCTTAACCTGAATTAGTCGCTAAAGTTAGAAGACAGTTCCTTATCTAAGGGCTAACATCTGCTCTACCTGCCTAAAGAAAACATATCAAACTGCTGCAACAGTGATTCTTAGCCGTGTCTAACATGAGCAGCTCAGTTTTCTCACGATATTTTTTTCGCAAATTACCGACTGGCAGAGCGGAGAATACGAGATGCCGATAGAATGAGATGCAAAGGTGCAGACGGGCGGAGAAGAACAGGAACGCGCCGCGTGGGGAAAGAAAGTGAATCACGTTAGAAATGTTGTAAATAAGAAAAAGTGTCAGCCTTCTGCGTTTGAATCTTTTTTCCCCTGATTGCCTGCTGAGATTGCCTTTCTCTCCGCTGCACATGAGTTGGATTGAACTGAATTGAGGAGATTATCTCCCAGCGTTGCATTATGGGACACATGAGCACTTATAGGGTACACGTGTTTCACACTCACTATATGCATGCATATAATATAATAATGAATAATCATTTTATTTATAAAGCACATTTCACAGACAAAGAGGTCACAAAGTGCTGTACAGTTAAAAAAAAACACAGTAAAAAACACAATAAAACAAATAGTGAAAATAAATAAATAAAAACAGATAAAAAGCAGGTCATATCAGGTATTTAAAACAAACGAACAAATATAAGAACACACGCCAACCTGATCCGACAACTTTTCTAACGAAATCAACATTTCATTGTCGGTATTTTAAGATTTCTCGTAAAAAACACCTGAAACATCAGAAAAAATGAATTTTTATGTTACCTTGTAATTTGTTTTAAATGGTATTTAAATGTCATTACATTTTGAGGGGAAGCATATTTCCTCTTTAACCATATTGAGTTATGAATTTATTGGGTACGAATATATTGAGACTTGATTATATTATTATCTTGTTCGATTGTACCTTTTCTTTTTAAATTATTTTAACCTATTGCATTACTTTGAGAACATTATATTATGTTCAATAAAATGACTTTCAGCCCAACACAAATGTCCTTGTGGTGCGGTTAAGTGCGTCTCATGTCCTCTGTCGCCCCCTCTGGATGTTTGGTGTATTGCAGCAGTTCGCGGCGCTAATATTTCTATTCCACTTCTCTTTTTTAAAGTAAAAGAAACGTGACGTGTGTGAGCCTCGGCGTGGTAACTGTGCAGACTATGAAGCGTGTCATTCTCATCATTCTTCTTCCACTTGAGGGAGATTTTAACCTCTGAAGTGTCGACCAGTTTCAATACGTCTGAGTGTTTCTGCGGCTCCGCTGAGTTTCGCAGAACGAATTTAATGTTTCATGAGAAGTCTGTGACTCGATGCTGATGAGCAAAGCAGATTTGGTTGCCTGTAAATCCAGACGCGGGGTCAAGAGGTAAACCTCTTTTTGTGGCTGTTGTTATTGTTGCTCACGGGGTCTCACAAGCATTAATAAAAGTGCGTCCTGACCCAATTTCGATTGCTTGTAATCTGCAGAGTTTGAGGCTTGTGTCACTTTAAAGCTCAGAGTGAATCAATCTGAATGAGCGCTCTAGGTAAAGGAAAACTGTCACTGCTGTAGAACGCATTCATGAACACACAAGTCTCACGGCAGTGCGTGAAATAGTCGTGAAATGCAATCAATTGGTTTTGTGAACGTCTTTTAACGGAACGACATGATGTTGAAACGAAAGTTAGGTTCAGGCAACAAAACAACTTAGTTTTAGGAAAAACATCACGGTTAGGCTGAAAGTAACTACAAACAGCTTGGTTTAACTAAACCAACAACTCACTAAACCAGTGGTTCAGTCGGGCCCCACTTTGGAGGAAGAAAAATGTTCGCGCCCCAACAAAATTGTAACAAAATGGTCCAACCTTTTGTGACTCCTCCATCCGTGCTTTTTCAAATGAAGAAAATTGCAATCCCTTTCAAGTAAACCAGATCGCTCCATCAGACAGAAACTAATAACATGTGCAATCACTTTGTTAGAACATTGCAAATAAAGTTCAATATGTGCAAAAAATAACTTATTGTGGCTGCAAATAACCTGTTTTGCACTGAATATATTTTCAAGATAATAACAATAACGTTCAACCTGTGCAAAACAGAACGAGTGCAGATGTGTGAGCATCAGGTTGTATCAGTATTAGTGGCTGCAGTGAGCTGCTTTCCTCTACAAATATGTTTTAAAACAAGGTTGTAGATTTGAGAATGTTGAGCTAAGATCTATATTCTGTTTTAAGAGACGCAGCAGCAGAAAAGACCTCACAGAGATCTCACGGCGGCTTTTAGCAAAACGCCAAGAATCGGCAAGTCGTGCACGCGCAGCGTAACCTGTTGACGGAGTAACTAAACATTTCCATGAAAGTACAGCATTTCTCCATTTATTTATTAATGACGTGTTATGTCCGTGTACTTTTGTACTATGTAAAGTTATCATGTTCATGGAATGAGTGGTCTAAGGATTACTAAGGATGGGTAAAATGCAGATAATAATTTCCCCACTGTGGGTTTAATAAAGGATTATATCAATAGAACCCCACCTGTAATACCTCCGCGCCCCACAGTTTGAGAACCACTGCACTAAACCAACAGCTAGGTTTTTGCAACAAAACCAACACTTATGGTGCGTTCGCACCAAAAGCGTTATGAATTTTCGTGTCACTTTACTCGCCGGACTATTTGTGTTTTTTTCCGCTTCATTTCGCATCGATTCACGTCTGTGCATCGACTTTCAATGTAATCTAGTCGCACGAAAAACTCTCAACGCTGTTGGTGTGAACGCACCATTAAGTTTAGGCAACAAAACCAACATTTAGGGTCTGGCAAAAAAAAACACAAACACAAACAGTTTGGATAAAAGCTCAGTTTTGAACTTTGGTCTTCTGGTATCCTTTTGGATATGAAATGCTACGTCTCTTCTCTGACTGTTGCTTAGTCACGTTGGTGCAGTTAATGTGTGCGTCCACCACGAAAAAGCCTCCTACTCGACCCCGGGCTGGACCGCCGTGTGTCGGCGCTGCTGCTCCGGCTCACACACTCACACACACACACTCACACACACACTCACACTGGGAATCACACGGAACCGGTGCAGGAGCAGTAACCCAAATCTGCCAACACCCCGTCCCACGTGAACGATAGAAATAGCACCGTTCTAGGTCGCCCTTTAATAACTGCAGAACTAACTTCATGCCACTGCGCTGTGTGTGTGTGTGTGTGTGTGTGTGTGTGTGTGTGTGTGTGTGTGACTTCCTAAAGCATTTTTCTCTCCGTTAAGGTGATTGAAACTGTCTGTGAAGAAAGAGAGAGTACGACATCGTCGGGATTTGATCAGTGGATCTAGCGCGGGATCACAAAATGTCTACCGAGGTGGAGGAGAGGCACGAATACATGCATTTTATTTTATTTATTATATTTTACCTTTAATCCACTCATTCGGTGGATTTTAATGCATTTATTCAGCAAGAAGGCACACAGTTAAACGCACAAAGCTCCATTAAGAGACGGATTGCATTACCATTTTACGGAAATAGTGTGTGTGTGTGTGTGTGTGTGTGTGTGTGTGTGTGTGTGTGTGTGTGTGTGTGTGTGCGTGTCTCTGTCCTCACTATTAAAGGCAACAACTCTCCCGTCCTGCCCTGAAAACAAGGTCAAAGACCTCGTACTGGAGAACTTCATTATAAACTCAACCTCCAAAAACACACACACACACACACACACACACACACACACACACACACACACACACACACACACAGGGCACCTTGCAGCCAGAGATAGGTCCCATTAATGCCGTGCATCGATTTCGTGGTCTCTTTTGCAACCAGACGTTGGTCTCCGCTCGAGGAGGAAACGGCTGCTTTTCGTCCTTGGCCTCGATCAAATGATTTCCCGTCACCGTGGTCGCTTCTTTCTTCCCGAGGCCACAGCGGGACAAACACATACACGGCTTCAAAAGACCAGCTCATACGCAAACCTGAAAGATTCTTTTTCAATGTTTTACAAGCAGTTGTTTCCTTTTTCTTTGCTGGATGAGAAGCCGGCAGCCTGAATGTGTTTGTGCGTCTGGTTTCCCCCGCAGTGGACACCGAGGGCCGGAAGCTGAAGGGAGGCATCCAGAGGAGCACGGAGACGGGTCTGGCCGTAGAGATGCCCAGCCGGACCGTCCGGCAGGCGAGCCACGAGTCCATAGAGGACAGCATGAACAGCTACGGCTCCGAGGGGAAGTAAGTACGCCTGACGAAAAGCCAGATCCAACATATTTGGATGCAATTCATTCCATTATCCGGACCGCTTACCCTCTTCAGGGGCGCTGGAGCCGATCCCAGCTGACATTGGGTGAAAGCAGGGTTCACCTGGACGGGTCAACAGTCTATCTCAGGGCTCATGTAGAGACAGACAACCATTCACACTCACATTCACACCTACGGGCAATTTAGAGTCCAATGAACCTGAGCTGCATGTCTTTGGACTGTGGGAGGAACCCGGATCACCCGGAGGGAACCTACACTGCCACGGGGAGAACATGCAAACTACAGGTATCGTGAGGTAACGGTGCTAGCCACTAGCGCCACCGTGCAGCTCCATTTTGATACAAAGCGTGTCTCAACAATTTAAGAACCAAATTCCCATGACATTTTGAGGATTCTTTGGCATTTAACATTTCTTTTTTGGGGGATTTTGCGGCCGGAAATCCATTTTATTTCCCTCCGTAAACGTCTCCAGCTTGTGTGTGTTTCAATCGTCCATCTGACAGGAACAGTCAGCAGCGGTGGAAAAGTGCCTATGACATCAGCAATACTAGTGTAGTACTAACTGAACACACACACACACACACACACACACACACACACACACACACACGCACACACACACACACGCGCAGATTCAGTGCCAACCTGGCTACCAGCTTGAATTCCTACAGTTACATAACAGGAGAAGGCAGATTGGGACTGGGAGGGTTTACACAGAGGAGAGCTAGAGATTCAGAGAGAGGATGAGTGCATCATGTGTGCATATTAATAATCCATTTATATTTGGAAAATTGTAAATATTCTGTGAAGCTCGCGTCCCAAACGAAACAGGAAGAGAACACGTGAGCTGAGATAAGCGGCGCTCTCTATACAGATTAAAGACGCTGTGAGGAAATGTCATTTTGGGTTCATTTTGGTGCCACCTGTGGTCAAAGGCGGTAGTGTTTCTGAGCACCAGAGTCCCTTTAGGAAACCTCTCATTTTACTGCAGCAGCTTCCAACAGTCTAACCAGCTCATGAATGGATTAGTGAACATTGGGAAAGGCCGAGGGACCCGAGGGCCAGGGGACGTTTATATAATGCCACTTTAAAAACACTCATAAAACTATCACAAAGACACACACAATGACTACAGGGATGCAAAACAACCACAACAAGATGCTAAATTACTTTATATATATATATATATATATATATATATATTACAGAATATAGAATATAGGCCAAAGTGACCAAAAACATAGACACAAAGAGGCACAATCAAAAAGGATACGCAAAAGTGACAACAAATACATTGCAAAGCAATCACAAAGACACGTAATAACAACTGAAAAGAGATGCAAAACCACCACAGAGAGATGCAAAATTACTAGAAATAGATGTAAAATAATCACAAAATGACCTAAAGGGAAAACAACCATTCTCAAAACTACTACAAGGAGAAACAAAATTATCAAAAAATGGATGCAAAACGATCACAAAAAGATGCAAACTGACTAAAAGGTGGACTGGTCTCTGCTGGATCTGGGTCTGTCCATAGTGGACTGGTCTCTGCTGGATCTGGGTCTGTCCATAGTGGACTGGTCTCTGCTGGATCTGGGTCTAGTCCACAGTGGACTGGTCTCTGCTGGATCTGGGTCTGTCCACGGTGGACTGGTCTCTGCTGGATCTGGGTCTAGTCCACAGTGGACTGGTCTCTGCTGAATCTGGGTCTGTCCACGGTGGACTGGTCTCTGCTGGATCTGGGTCTGTCCACGGTGGACTGGTCTCTGCTGAATCTGGGTCTGTCCACGGTGGACTGGTCTCTGCTGAATCTGGGTCTGTCCACAGTGGACTGGTCTCTGCTGGATGTGGGTCTGTCCACGGTGGACTGGTCTCTGCTGGATGTGGGTCTGTCCACAGTGGACTGGTCTCTGCTGGATGTGGGTCTGTCCACAGTGGACTGGTCTCCACTTTATGTATTTCTCTCCGAGCTAAACTTTTCCCGTTTATTACCCGTGACCCTGTGCAGGATAAGCGGTGATAGATTATGGATGAAAACTGCAGGACAAAAATAGTTTTTTCTTTGGCCTTAAAACCAAAAGGCCGTTCCTCCCGAGCTAAATTCCAAAAGTTAGAAAATGTCAGAATAACCCGGTTATTTTTTCCCCTGATCTCTGGACGAGAGGAGCCGAGCGCTACGACGTGAATCTCTTGAAGCTACGAGCGCGGACACGTTGAACCGCAGTGCCGTTAGCTAGTCGACGAGCTAGCTAAATCACCAGCTCGTCCGTGTTCCTCGTGTTTGGCTCGGCCCGCTGATTGAAAGAGCTGCCGTGCCCGTGTGTGTGTGTGTGTGTGTGTGTGTGTGTGTGTGTGTGTGTGTGTGTGTGTGTGTGTGTGTGTGTGCACGGCCATGAATAAGCACTTTGTTAGCTAGCGCCGTCCAATCACACTTATGAGCTTATTGATTTATGGTCCGGGCAATCCGGGGCCGGGCTAATGTGTGTGTGTGCTGACGGTGCAAAACAGGAATGGTTTGCAATGTGTGTGTGTGTGTGTGTGTGTGTGTGTGTGTGTGTGTGTGTGTGTGTGTGTGTGTGTGTGTGTGTCTAAGGACGATGGTAATATTTCATTGCTCATCATCTTTATTCAGCCCATGTGACCAGACCGTATGCACATGGGCAGAAAAGACACCGTTGGACGTTTTATTGGGTGGAAGTTGTTAAAAAAAAATGTAATTCCACCCTTTCATCCTGTAAACTAACGCATGGCTGAGACCCTCAGGTGGTGTGTGTGATGGGCCGCCCTAGAGAGAGTTAATGGTGGCAGCAATGCTACTTTGTCTACGGAGAATAACATGTATACTTCTTCTTTGCTTCTTTGTTTTAAAGGAGACATCATGCTGATGAATGTTTATTTTTATTTTTATTTTTTAATCAATTTAATGAGTCACAAAGGGAATTTAATTGGAAAAGGTTCACTGACAACATGCTGTGTTTTATTTGTTACCCCTGCTAATAAGGTAACTAATAATGGGAACTAAAATTGGTAAACCAATACAAATTGTATTTCTGTGGGCTTTTATTGTGAAAGGCAAGAACTGAAGATCTGGTTGAAAGGAGTAATACAGTTTGTCCCGGTTCGGACTGCAGAGCCTCTGCAACGCAGCGCGATTAGTTGATTCGTCTTTATTTGCGTTGAAAACCATCTGTGAGTGAATCTCCGTGCATCTTTTGTGCCATAAATCTCAGCGAGGAAATCCTCGGTTAACCTCCTTTTCTCTCCTGATGCGAAAGCGCGACTATTTTCCCCCAAAGTGGGCGTGGCCTCAGCAGGCTGAGACTTGTCACTTGAAATTGGCCGGCTGTCTTTAAAAAAAAAGAAGAAAATCTTGAAAAATAAATGTATTTTATGGTTATGTACGATGTGACGCTAATACATGGGTAGCACTTTATAATAAGTACACACTATTTAGCATTAGTAAAGCATGAATAAACACTCAGTTCATCATTTATAAAGCATCATTCCAACACTCATTAGTAACTCATTAGTATGCAATTCATAAACACAGTTATATGTTTAATTCTTGATTAATAAGCTTGACAACTATGCGTTTCATGATTGGGTTTTCATACTTTATAAATGATGGATTCCCCATTTGTAAATGAAGTATTAAGGACTTTGATGATTAATAAGATCATGTTCATAATGTTGTTGCAGACAAGAACTAGTCCTGTAATTACACTACAATAGACCAACAATAAAGACTAATAAGCTTCTATAAATAATGCTTTGGATGTTGTTTCCACTACCGAGACCACAGGAATGAAGCGTTCACCTCCGTTCATAAATGCTTAAATAATGTGGGGCAGCACGTATTTGTAATATTCCCGGCGTGTCGTCCGCCTGCAGCGTTTACGGTGAGCGTAATCTCCCAATATTATAATCTACAGCTCAGGATTTTATCACCCAGTAATACCCACTCGGCTAATGTTGCTCCACTTATTGCATGTCAGCACACAGACACACACACACACACACACACACACACACACACACACACACACACACACACACGCAGGCTTACACCTCGTTAGAATTTCTCCCTAATGTCTTGATTTAATAATTCCTCGTGTAAATGTACATATTGCAGCACACAGAAGGGAAATGTGAGTATTCATGATCGTGCATTGACAAAAATAATCAACACGCAAAAAGAAAACTAATGCGACATCAAAAATATAAAAAAAATGACCTGCAATTGAATTTAATGTTTGCCAGACGCCTGCATTAATGACTGATCTGGGCAAAGTGGTCGTGCGTGTTAATCACAGGCCGACCGCCTTGTGAGTTATTTTGTTCGGCCTCTCTGTCTGAAGTTGATATTTAATGTGAGCCCGTGTGCCTTTGTTGGAACAATCTAGTAAATATTTCATTTCTTTCCCTTCATTTAACGAGGAGGAGAAAGAGCCGGTCGGTGATTTAGGTCGCGGTCCTTGTGGAGAGACGTAAAATGTAACACACCCGAGAGCAAGGCACTCTCATCGGAGATGGAGAGAGGTTGTGAAGTAGAATGAAATATGAAAGTAGAGGAGGGGGGTGAAGGTTGAAGAGATGGAGAGGAAGAAAAGAGGAAAGAATTAGAGGGCTGCCGTCATAAATAACCAACTCACCAGAGTCAGATTATGGGAATTCAATAGTCCCGGTCCAGAGGGTCAGCGCGATGCAGGGCAGGCGGCCGGGTCGTTGGGGAGGAGGGGCATCGAGGTTTTGGGGGCGGGAACAATAAATCTGTTCTTTATTAAAAAGTTAGGCTCGTCCGTATGTTTGTATGTTTGTTTTGTTTGTGTTTTATTCAGTCAATCATTACAATATTCTATATAATATACAAAACAGAAAGACTGAAAAGGTATAGGTAGAAGCAAAAAATGCTTATATATTCCTATCCTAAAGTATTATTATCAATTAAATCAGATATTTAATTTGAAATGAAGAAAAAAGAAAATAAATATATATATATATATATATATATATATATATATATATATATATATATATATATATATATATATATATATATATATATACACATCTTCCATCTACATACATTCCATTCACACTTGTAACTCTCAAAAGGATTGTTTTATAAATAATCCTTTTGAAAACTAAAGATGAGTTGACCGTTCTTACATCCATGTTATTGTTGTTCCATAACTGAACTCCTACAATAGAAATACATATTCTTTTAATCCTTTTTTAGCTTTTTGTACAGTAAACGTGACCCAACAGGATCACATGAGCGTGTCTTCAACAGTTCAGATACTTAAAGCAACGAGCTAAAGTCACGCTGAATTTTACTCTGCGAGACCAACAACTATTGAGCAACACCACTCCAGCTATTTGGGATAAAAGACAATCCTTTAATTCACAAACAAGAAACGCATCAACGGCGCTGAAGTACGGACCCTTTGTTCCCCAAAAACAGTTGGGTTGTGAACTTTGATAAAATCATTTGCCGGATTTTTCCAGTGCCGAAATTATTCAGGACTCACGTTTCTTTCTTGCAGAGGTTTGAGGCCGACGTAAATCAAATATCAAACATTTGCGACACTTTTTCAACAGTTTTTGCTTTGGGATTCCCTGGAAGTGGGGACGTGGTACCAGGAAGTGGTACCAGGAAGTGGTACCAGGAAGTGGGGAAGTGGGGCCAGGAAGTGGGACCAGAAAGTGGGACCAGGAAGTGGGGAAGTGGTACCAGGAAGTGGGGCCAGGAAGTGGGGAAGTGGTACCAGGAAGTGAAACCAGGAAGTGGGGAAGTGGTACCAGGAAGTGGGGCCAGGAAGTGGGGAAGTGGTACCAGGAAGTGGGGAAGTGGTACCAGGAAGTGGGGCCAGGAAGTGGTACCAGGAAGTGGGGAAGTGGGACCAGGAAGTGGGGAAGTGGTACCAGGAAGTGGGGAAGTGGTACCAGGAAGTGGGGAAGTGGGATCAGGAAGTGGTACCAGAAAGTGATACCAGGAAGTGGGGAAGTGGGACCAGGAAGTGGGACCAGGAAGTGGGGCCAGGAAGTGGGGCCAGGAAGTGGGACCAGGAAGTGGGACCAGGAAGTGGGACGAAGCAGGTGTCCTGCATGTGTGGCGGTGTAGTGATACTTTGTGGATTTGTTGGTCGCTCTCTAGCTGGAAACAACCTTCCGCTCAGCGATCTGGATTCCTAAACTAACAATACATCTGCGAGTTTACTCGAGTGGCTTTGGTTCCAGTCTCATGATGGACTACACACTCCTCTGGTGCAGGGCTCACAACAACCAGGCAGCGGTAGCATCGCAAGAACACTTCTGTTGATTATCCTTTAGGACTCCGGGCCAAAGCCTGGACATCGTGCTTCTACTTTGGGTTTGGACTTACGTCCCGCCCACTTCCAGGAGCCGCGGGTTAGCCGTTCATTTTTAAAGGTGAGGACAAAACTCAAAACACTAGAGTTGGCAACTCGCAGCAGCTGAGTCAGCTAAATCAATTCCACCAGTGAACACCACACTGTACCGTCTTTATCTACACCAGTGAACACCACACTGTACCGTCTTTATCTACACCAGTGAACACCACACAGTACCGTCTTTATCTACACCAGTGAACACCACACAGTACCGTCTTTATCTACACCAGTGAACACCTCACAGTACCGTCTTTATCTACACCAGTGAACACCTCACAGTACCGTCTGCTAGAGGAGCAGGACCTCTAGAGCAGGACCTCTATAGCAGGACCCTCTGGAGCAGGACCTCTGGAGAAGGACCTCTGGAGAAGGACCTCTGGAGAAGGACCTCTGGAGAAGGACCTCTGGAGAAGGACCTCTATAGCAGGACCTCTATAGCAGGACCCTCTGGAGCAGGACCTCTATAGCAGGACCCTCTGGAGCAGGACCTCTGGAGAAGGACCTCTGGAGAAGGACCTCTATAGCAGGACCTCTGGAGCAGGACCCTCTATAGCAGGACCTCTAGAGCAGGACCTCTGGAGCAGGACCTCTATAGCAGGACCTCTGGAGCAGGACCTCTAGAGCAGGACCCTCTATAGCAGGACCTCTGGAGCAGGACCTCTGGAGCAGGACCCTCTATAGCAGGACCTCTAGAGCAGGACCTCTGGAGCAGGACCTCTATAGCAGGACCTCTATAGCAGGACCTCTAGAGCAGGACCTCTGGAGCAGGACCTCTGGAGCAGGACCTCTATAGCAGGACCTCTAGAGCAGGACCTCTGGAGCAGGACCTCTATAGCAGGACCTCTATAGCAGGACCTCTATAGCAGGACCTCTATAGCAGGACCTCTAGAGCAGGACCTCTGGAGCAGGACCCTCTAGAGCAGGACCTCTATAGCAGGACCTCTATAGCAGGACCTCTAGAGCAGGACCTCTGGAGCAGGACCTCTATAGCAGGACCTCTAGAGCAGGACCTCTGGAGCAGGACCTCTATAGCAGGACCTCTATAGCAGGACCTCTATAGCAGGACCTCTGGAGCAGGACCCTCTAGAGCAGGACCTCTAGAGCAGGACCTCTAGAGCAGGACCTCTAGAGCAGGACCTCTAGAGCAGGACCCTCTAGAGCAGGACCTCTAGAGCAGGACCTCTAGAGCAGGACCTCTAGAGCAGGACCTCTGGAGCAGGACCTCTGGAGCAGGACCCTCTATAGCAGGACCTCTAGAGCAGGACCTCTGGAGCAGGACCTCTATAGCAGGACCTCTATAGCAGGACCTCTAGAGCAGGACCTCTGGAGCAGGACCTCTAGAGCAGGACCTCTGGAGCAGGACCTCTAGAGCAGGACCTCTATAGCAGGACCTCTATAGCAGGACCTCTAGAGCAGGACCTCTGGAGCAGGACCTCTGGAGCAGGACCTCTATAGCAGGACCTCTATAGCAGGACCTCTAGAGCAGGACCTCTATAGCAGGACCTCTATAGCAGGACCTCTAGAGCAGGACCTCTGGAGCAGGACCTCTAGAGCAGGACCTCTATAGCAGGACCTCTATAGCAGGACCTCTAGAGCAGGACCTCTGGAGCAGGACCTCTAGAGCAGGACCTCTAGAGCAGGATCCTCTAGATGGACCTGCTCTAGAGGACCTGCGCTAGAGCAGGTCCTCTAGAGCAGGTCCATCTAGAGCAGGTCCTCTGCCTCTGGATTTGTCCTTCCATTACACACACACACACACACACACACACACACACACACACACACACACAGTTGAAGTGTACCTGGCGCTCTGCCATCAAAAGCACTCAGAGTTGATTCCTTTACACACACACACACACACACACACACACACACACACACACACACACACACACACACACACACACACACACACACACACAAGTAAGGACACAGGGGGTCAAACTCTAAACTCTAAAGCCTCTGGGTAATTTCAGGGAGCCAATTTGAGAGCTGGGAGTTTAACTAGCAGCCGTGACCACTTCCTGTGTCGTCTTCTCCTCCACACTGGTTTTAGTTCTTTATCTCCCAGTCGCTGACTCAGCTCCTCTAATTGAAGTGCAATGAGAAGCGCCCGGTCATGTTTTTAACCAGCCATCTCTCTCTCTCTCTCTCTCTCTCTCTCTCTCTCTCTCTCTCTCTCTCTCTCTCTCTCTCTCTCCCTCCCTCCCTCTCTCTCTCTCTCCCTCCAGCCTGAACTACAGCGGCATGTGTCTGGCATCGGACGCCCAGTTCAGTGACTTCCTGGACGGGATGGGACCCGCTCAGTTTGTTGGGCGACAGACGCTGGCGACGACGTCGATGGGTGAGAGAGAGAAGTGATGAAGATTTGAGCGTCACAACAATCACCTCCATTTTCTATAAAGCTTCTGAAACTCTCCCCATAAAAAAAAATGATCTGAAAAAATTGTCGAAGGACAAATAAAACAGCTCATTTCCTCATAAAACGGAGCCTAATGACTTCTGAAATCATTTCACAAAAGTGCCTCATAAATCAGAGCGGCGTCTTACTGCAGGGTGTTGGTTCTTCCTCTTCCTCGTTTATTCATATCCAGGCCATATATCCTCCATACTTGTATCTTATGCAGCCGGTTCTCCTGCAAATGTACGTTTCCATACAACTAAACTGCATTATTAATGACATTTACGTATTTTTCTCCCGGGATAACAATCGCAGTTGTAAATAATGAAAACATCCCGGTTTTGGCTTGAAATAAGTACGTTTTGATATCGTCACCTTCCTAAAATAATGTCATTTTTTGGCAAAAAATGATGTTCTGGCCTAAATCATCTCCTCATGATACCGGCCACCTCTGATAAAATATATGTCAAGAGTGTGACTTCGGCTGTTTTATTTTGCCTAAGTCAAAAGACAATGTGACTTAGGCAAATTTACAAGCTTTTCAAGATGGCATTTTGAAGCTAGCATTTAAGCTAGCAATTTAGTTAGCATTTTTGTCAATGAAAATCTCACTGGAACATAATATTAGTAATCATAACATAATTTGACCGGTATTATAGTATGCCTGTTGTGCACCCCGATTACATTTGGTCAAGTTTTTTTGTGTTTTCTGAAAAACCTGAAAAAAATGAAAAAAATGACTTGGCCCATTATTTTACAGCGTTCTCACGGTCATGGAAAACCTGGAAAAGTCATGGAATTTTAAAATGGTTATTTCCAGGCCTGGAAAAGTCCTTGAAAATAATTAAAATCCCAAAAGTTTAGTAAAAGTCATGTAAATGTGTTATATTCATGTGTTCATGTCGTTCATTTACGCTGAGTTTGAAATAATGAATATGCTTTTAAAAGAAAGACGCTCAAAATATAAGCAGGCATACATACAGGCATCTATATAAATGTTTATTCTTTTAATCAAACTATTGTCTCATTCATTTGAGTCATTTAAGGTTTACTGTATGCTTTGTATTCTCATTGTTAGTTTAAATACTACATTTACTCACTTTTTACTGTTTACACCCAGATTTCACTAAATGTTTGCTCATGGACATTTGGTTTAAAGTCATGGAAAAGTCATGAAATCATTGGTGAGAATGTGTATGAACCCTGATTTTAGGAAGGCGACGACATGTTATTTAAGTCACCGTCGTAACTGGACACACACTTTGGTCCCCTGGGTGAAAGTCCTGTGTTTGTTTTGACCGGTTCGACCGCACCAGCCTCCTTCTTTAGAAGACTTTCATTAGAAACGTAGAAACAAAAACAAAAACATAATTCACAATGCAGTTTCATTGCGTGGGAATGTTTAGGAGGCCAGCGTACAGACTGGATATAAATAAATACGTCGTGTGCAGCTGTGATCTATGGAAGTGGGTCAGTTTCCTCGCTGGCAGCCGTCGGCGTCCTTGGCCCGACCACAGTGACGCTGACGGGACCGGCTCCGCTCCAGACCGGCTGTCCAGCCCGGCGTTACGCAACATCAGAGAACCCGGAATATAACTTGGCCGTTATCTGCGCTCTGTCACTCTTCAAAGCAAAGCATTCGTCATTTAGGGGAGGAAGACTGGCGTCCGGCGCCTTGACATTAAAATAAATAGTGAAACTGATCTCATACCAGCAACATTACTGCAGTTGCAATGTCTATATCTGTAGAACATGTCACTTTTCATCAACAATTCCTTTTTCCGTTTCAAAATAAAAGCCCTCTAGCGTCTTTCTGAATCAGAATCAGTTTTAATGGCCATGTGTGTTTACACATACATGGAATTTGACTCTGGTTTCACTTTGCTCTTCGTACTTATACACAATATATATACAATAAACAAGATAAATATAAAAAAAATACATTAAAGACAAAAAAGACAATAGAGACAAATTAAAGACAGATTCTCTGTGGAGAGAATCGCACAAGGCTTTTATTCTGAAATATTTGCACGACTGTGTTGTGTGAAATGCTGTGACTTGCACTTCCATCAATTAAGAGTAATAATAATTATTATTATTATATTCCACCAAACACAGAGGTTGTATGATTGATAATATACGTCCAGTGCAAATCGGCACCTCTGTGATTTTGGGGGCATGCTTTATTTTGTATTTCTCTGAATTCTCTCTCTTTACCGGGCGAGAACTATGGAGGCTGATTGGGCGATTATGAAGGAAAGTTCTGGCAGCATTTTGGGTGCAAATTCAAGAGGCTCATAACAACAACACGGAGATGAAAAATACAGAAATGCACATAAACACATGAAAAAGAAAACACAAGGACTCTGAGCTCTGAGCTCTCTGGACGATGCTCTGACGTCTGTGGCTGTCAGCGGTTATTTGACCTTTTCCCGTCCGTCTCTAAAGCCTCTACTGGCGGCTATAAACTATTTCTACAGGACTTCTCTTGTGACGTGTTCATGAAATGCACGGTGAACAACACCTACACATGTGAGGACTATCTCTTGATCCCTTTAATGAGCCTCACCACTTTGTCTTCTCCGGTTGGCTTGTTTGGGAATCGGCTGATAAAAGGTTTTCCAAATGATGATGATGATAATATGGAGAACAGTGTATTCCATTGTGCTTTAAGTTCATGAACTGGTTTGTACAACTGGTCCCTGTAAGCGCAGCAGTGCAAACGGACCACAATGGGTCAGAAAACAAAGGACGGCAAGGGAACCTTCTCAAATATCAGAAGATTCCGGTCCAGCTTTAAGTGTCTTGCATGTACTGGCGTTTGCTGTGCATGAGTTAGCATGTTGACTCGCTAGTGCTACGAGGATATGCGTTCATAAAGTATTTAAAATGTCACCCATTGTAAATATACAGTTACCGTACTTTTCGGGTTACAAGCCGCTACTACCTTCGGTCAGTGTCCCCGTTAGCTCCCCGCTGTAGCCAGCTGGGGCTCCTGCTAGCGCTCCGTCACTTCCCCGCTAACTTCCGCTAGCTCCCTGAAAACCACCGAAGGTAGCTTGACCAGGCTCGACACCCGACTTGGGCAGAGGGGACGCGGGCAGTAGCAGCAGCAGCGGGCGGTAGCAGCAGAAGCGCTAGCTAGCAGCGCTAGCTAGCAGCGCTACTAGCTTGCTACAGCGGGGACACTGATCAGCCGTAGGAGCGGCTTGTAACCCGAAAAGTACGGTAGTTTGTTAGAAATTAGTATTTCTCTCACGTTTTCTTACAGCCAAACCCGTCACAAAGCTTAGTCAGCACATATACAAGCTTTAAAAGAACACACACACACACACGCACACATACACACACGCTGACGCTTTTATCCAAAGCAACTTACAATAAGTGCATTCAACCATAAGAACAAACTCACAACAACAAGAATCAAGAAAGTACAATTTCTTCAATAAAGTTAAACTACAAAGTGCTATCAGTAAGCTACACACACACACACACACACACACACACACACACACACACACACACACACACACACACACACACACACACACACACCACCTCCATCCTCGTCGTTAAAGTGCACCTGTGTTTCCATCCTTCCAGGTGACGTAGAGATCGGCCTCCTGGAGAGGAACGGCGCTCTGGAGGTGGAGGTCGTTCAGGCCAGAGGACTCACCATGAAACCGGGCTCCAAGGGGCCTCCAGGTACTCGCTCTGGTCCGCCGACTCATCACGCCGTTTTCTACAGGATGTCACGGACCGCGTACACGCCGCCCTCGCGATACATACATGACGGACATGCAGGAACCTGCGTCACAGAACGTGTAACTCATGGCTGTAACCAATAGTTGGTTCATTCATGAAGTTGACGTTTTAATTATAAATCAACATTTTAATGCTGCAAAACATTTTCCTCGTGTCTGTTCATTCTGCTTGAACCCGTTATTATTATTATATTATGCAGATATAGATTAAGCTGCAATAATATTAATTGTAGTCCACCTAATTAAGTCCACCTTTATTGAAAGAAGAAAGATTGAACAGTGATTATTTAGTTTTTTTATAGTTTTATCTGATGAATTATTCTGCTTCAATCCGTATTTGTTCAGCTTTTCAAAAATGAAATGTTCACTGAAAACCGCCATTTTCATAGCGAGGAAAAGGGAGGTGACATCCTGATCAGGTTCAATATCGTTACACCCAAAACACACCTATGATTTAATTGAAAGTCTAAATAAAACCACGGAGCAGCAGATTAAGAGTTGTTGTTCATGGAGTTGGACATCGTCCCAAAGGATCACGAGACGTTGCGCTGAAGATTGTTGAAATAAGACTCCAGATGTTCAAGGTCAAAGCTTAAAACTTATTACGTACCTTCTCATTGAACGATTGCCACGTCGTGGAACGTCAGAGTTCCCACAGAACACGAATGCACCAGCAGACAGCCAATAGCGCCTGCAGCTTCACGCCTGATGGGAGACGTCCTCTGGAAGCACAGTAGTCGTGATGAAAGATGCAAAAAGGAGAGAACGTTGTTTTCGGTGTTCGGGGACTCGATACCCGGAGCGGAGCTGAGCCGCTAAATAAGTCACATCTACACTCTGCTCTGCTCAATAGCTGCTGTTTCACGTCGCTCTGACTGAACCGATGAGGGCTGAACGTGGGCAGCGTAACCCTGGACTGGTCTGAGAGATGATTAAAAAAAACACCCCAAAAAATCAGTACGCCTATTTCCTCATGTTCTATATTCATTCAAAGGATTCCCTGAGGAGTTATTGCCCGACTAGGGAACGCCCTTTTATTCAATATTAAATACGTACATGTGAATGATAATTCTATTGAATGAATCCTAACGTTTTATTACAAAATAAAAATATAAATAATTTTTTCAAATATTATTGTCTTTGAGCCCTTTTATATCAGGTCACAAGGTACAAATCAAGAAAAAAACATGATATAAATCCCACAAAAAAACATGTTAGTTATCAAATTAAACATAAAAATCAATACATAGGATTAAGGGTTAGGCTTTAAAGGGCTAATACTTTTATTTATTTCAGGGGACTTTTATTTCATAATAACTGCAATAATGTACTCTTTAGCAACATCTGCTATATGCCATTTAATGGGGATTGTTTAACACTAAAGTTAGTTTGCTTATAATATTATACTCCACGTGACACCTTTTGTTTTTTTGTTGTTGTTATTTCTCAAATTTATGTATTTATTCCCGAAATGCTGCTTCAAACCCGTCCGCACAATGTCAGGAAGATGGTGAGCGACGATGAAGATGATGGGCGAAGATGAAGATGAGCGGCGGCTCGCCCTCGTTCTCTCACGCGTCGATGCGCCTGAAACGCATCGCGATCCTGAACGCGCTCGGAGAGCTGTTGCTAATAAGAGCCGAGCACGAAACAATCAGCTGGTTAATTAATCAGATCAGTAAACGTTTATCTTTTGCTTTCACACACAGGACCGGCATGATGTCGACACGACTCCGCCGTCTTTTTTGTTGTTGCAGCGAGTCTGATTGTGTAACAACAAGCCATTAACTGATTGCGGTTGCGTAATATTAAACCAGCCCATTGATCCTAATTGCATGAGAACAAAACGGTGTCAGCAAAAAAAGGAGAAAAAACAAAAGACAAATCTGGGAGGAGAGAGAGAGATGAAAGAGAAGAGGATAATGAACCGAGCAGACAAACAAGTGGAGAGACTTCTCGTGTGAATGAAAGTTATGGTACTCATATGCTATGAGGGCGCTCCATGTATCATCATGCGGGTCTAATCTTTGATCTTGTTATCAGATAACATGTTTTTTTCATCCGGGTCAAGTGAATAAAAAAGGTCCATTGCTCGGCTATTCAGAAATGGGATTGTTCCGGATGTCTCTCGGTGACGATTCAGCTTTCCTAGTATCGGCAAAGCTCACTTTGGAACAGAGGTGATTACAGAAAAGGATGAAAAAAAACACGAGTGTAAATGTGACATAATATGTTTTTGGACTGTTGTTTGTTAATAAATAGAAATGGCATTACTAGAAAGCTACGCTGTATTTCTTCTTTAAAGCTGTTTCGTAGCCGTGTGGTTCTGTGGAGATTGAAATAGTTGTCCACAGTTTTAACCCTTTCACGGTGTGCTTTCCGATCATGAAAGTTACGACGCCTAAAAAAAATGGCTTCCGGTTCCACCGTCTCACAAAACCGTCGTCCGCGAGCCAATGGGTGCCGTCATGGTGAAAATGTCCATTTGTAATCTGTGCTCGCTGAAAGTCTTCATTTGGTTAACTTTAGTTTAGTAGTTTGTATCATTTGTCCTCATTTTTCAAGGACAGTAGTGTGATCCTTCAGTCCCATGCAGACAAACAAGCAAACAACTGGCAAACTCTACTTTGTCTTTTTCTTGTACTGTACTGCATTGCCGTCTTAACACCAAACACAACAGTTCTAATCCCGTCAGACTCGAACCCCTGAAGTCACTGAACACTTGTTGAAGAGCTTTTTTTGTCTGCTGTGGTTTCAGCGGCCTACATCAAAGTTTACCTCCTGGAGAACGGGACCTGCGTGGCCAAGAAGAAGACCAAGTCGGTGAGGAAGTCTCTGGATCCTCTCTACAACCAGGTCCTGGTCTTCTCTGAGAGCCCGCAGGGGAAAGTGGTGCAGGTGAGAGACGCCGATTCACAACCGAGACAAACCAGCAAAATACAAAGAAACTGGAGTCTGTGGCGCTCGAAGCTAAATGTAGCATGCTAACATGTGCGCGGTGAGAAAGCTAACTACTGTTTAGCACTCAACACTACATGCAGCTGATGGGCATGCCATGAGCTCTGCAGGTATTACTAACAACAAACTGATCTTTTGATTTTATGGTGGCACTAGATGAAATAACCGGTGATCCATGAAATTATTACAATTCATCCTGAGGGGCTCAAAGCATTTTATGACAATCCATCCAACAGTCTTGGACCCATCAATCTCTAAACAATAAAAGTACTCCATTTAATACAATACATTTGACTGCAGGAGTGAAAACTTTGGGAAGTCAGGGGATCACCAAAGTCAAAGATGTCATAAAATATCAAAAGGAAGAGTTCATCCGATTGATAAATGAATGTATGTTAGAAATCGGTCTCCCGGCTGTCTCTTCTCTGTGACTCTATAGAAAGAGTTCAGGAGGTGTAGAGGAGACGCAGCAGAACAAGCTGGGAACAAGAGCTTGACATTTACAGTGAGAATCCAACCGGAGGGACCAGGAGGCAGTTTGAGCTCATTCTGTTCCTTCAGGCGTTTGAGCCTCAGCTGCGAACTGAGAGACGGAATTATCATCTCACTTCCTTCATATTGCAGTCTTTCTCTCAAACTGGTTATCAGAATTTTTTTGTCAGTGTACATTTCTGCAAACCACGGGATACGTTGAATGTCGACGTTTGCAAACTAAAGAGAGTTTCCTAAACACGTTCCATATCGCCGTCTTGTCACAATGCCGCGTGGGTTAACGTCGTTAAACGATTGATGAGGTAGAGGCAACAAACTTATTGGTGAAGGTTAAATGAAAGGATCCTGGTTTGTGTTCAAGTAAAGTAATGTAACAAGATAACGTGACATGATATCACAACAACGTGGCGTTACAACGTGGCGTTACAACGTGGCGCGACAACGTGGCGCGACAACGTGGCGCGACAACGTGGCGCGACAACGTGGCGCGACAACGTGGCGCGACAACGTGGCGCGACAACGTGGCGCTACAACGTGGCGCTACAACGTGGCGTTACAACGTGGCGATACAACGTGGCGATACAACGTGGCGATACAACGTGGCGATACAACGTGGCGATACAACGTGGCGATACAACGTGGCGATACAACGTGGCGATACAACGTAGCGCTACAACGTAGCGCTACAACGTGGCGCTACAACGTGGCGCTACAACGCAGCGTTACAATATCGTGACAACGTAGCGATACAACGTGGCGTTACAACGTGGCGTTACAACGTGGCGTTACAACGTAGCGATACAACGTAGCGATACAACGTGGCGCTACAACGTGGCGCTACAACGTGGCGCTACAACGCAGCGTTACAATATCGTGACAACGTAGCGATACAACGTGGCGTTACAACGTGGCGTTACAACGTGGCGTTACAACGTGGCGTTACAACGTGGCGTTACAACGTGGCGTTACAACGTGGCGTTACAACGTGGCGCGACAACGTGGCGTTACAACGTGGCGATACAACGTGGCGATACAACGTGGCGATACAACGTGGCGATACAACGTGGCGCGACAACGTGGCGCGACAACGTGGCGTTACAACGTGGCGTTACAACGTGGCGTTACAACGTGGCGTTACAACGTGGCGTTACAACGTGGCGTTACAACGTGGCGTTACAACGTGGCGTTACAACGTGGCGTTACAACGTGGCGTTACAACGTGGCGCGACAACGTGGCGCGACAACGTGGCGCTACAACGTGGCGTTACAACGTGGCGTTACAACGTGGCGTTACAACGTGGCGTTACAACGTGGCGTTACAACGTGGCGTTACAACGTGGCGTTACAACGTGGCGCGACAACGTGGCGCGACAACGTGGCGCTACAACGTGGCGTTACAACGTGGCGTTACAACGTGGCGCTACAACGTGGCGCTACAACGCAGCGTTACAATATCGTGACAACGTAGCGATACAACGTGGCGTTACAACGTGGCGTTACAACGTGGCGTTACAACGTGGCGTTACAACGTGGCGCGACAACGTGGCGCGACAACGTGGCGCGACAACGTGGCGCGACAACGTGGCGCGACAACGTGGCGCGACAACGTGGCGCGACAACGTGGCGCGACAACGTGGCGCGACAACGTGGCGCGACAACGTGGCGCGACAACGTGGCGCGACAACGTGGCGCTACAACGTGGCGTTACAACGTGGCGTTACAACGTGGCGTTACAACGTGGCGTTACAACGTGGCGTTACAACGTGGCGTTACAACGTGGCGTTACAACGTGGCGTTACAACGTGGCGCGACAACGTGGCGCTACAACGTGGCGTTACAACGTGGCGTTACAACGTGGCGTTACAACGTGGCGCTACAACGTGGCGCTACAACGCAGCGTTACAATATCGTGACAACGTAGCGATACAACGTGGCGTTACAACGTGGCGTTACAACGTGGCGTTACAACGTGGCGTTACAACGTGGCGTTACAACGTGGCGTTACAACGTGGCGCGACAACGTGGCGCGACAACGTGGCGCGACAACGTGGCGCGACAACGTGGCGCGACAACGTGGCGCGACAACGTGGCGCGACAACGTGGCGCTACAACGTGGCGTTACAACGTGGCGTTACAACGTGGCGTTACAACGTGGCGTTACAACGTGGCGTTACAACGTGGCGCTACAACGTGGCGTTACAACGTGGCGTTACAACGTGGCGTTACAACGTGGCGTTACAACGTGGCGTTACAACGTGGCGTTACAACGTGGCGTTACAACGTGGCGTTACAACGTGGCGCGACAACGTGGCGCGACAACGTGGCGCTACAACGTGGCGCTACAACGTGGCGTTACAACGTGGCGTTACAACGTGGCGTTACAACGTGGCGTTACAACGTGGCGTTACAACGTGGCGTTACAACGTGGCGTTACAACGTGGCGCGACAACGTGGCGCGACAACGTGGCGCGACAACGTGGCGCGACAACGTGGCGCGACAACGTGGCGCGACAACGTGGCGCGACAACGTGGCGCGACAACGTGGCGCGACAACGTAGCGCGACAACGTAGCGCTACAATATCGTGACAACGCAACAGCCTGAAATTTAGCAGGTATGACAATATATTAACGTAAACACTGTAAATAAAGAATAAAACTTATCGTAACAAGCCTAACAATGTCACGTAACAAGCGTAAAGTCAACGTTTACTTTTGGTTTCACACAAACAGCGATCTCCTGGGTAGAGGCAACAAACTTATTGGTGAAGGTTAAATAAAAGGATCCTGGTTTGTGTTCAAATAAAGTAATGTAACAAGATAACGTGTGGCACGACAACGTGGCACGACAACGTGGCACGACAACGTAGCGCGACAACGTAGCGCGACAACGTAGCGCGACAACGTAGCGCGGCAACGTAGCGCGACAACGTGGCACGACAACGCATCGCGACAACGTAGCGTTACAATATCGTGACAACGTAGCGCGACAACGTAGCGCGACAACGTAGCGCGACAACGTAGCGCGACAACGTAGCGCGACAACGTAGCGCGACAACGTAGCGCGACAAAGTAGCGCGACAACGTAGCGCGACAACGTAGCGCGACAACGTAGCGTTACAATATCGTGACAACGTAGCGCGACAACGCATCGCGACAACGTAGCGTTACAATATCGTGACAACGTAGCGTTACAATATCGCGACAACGTAACGCAACAACGTGGCGCGACAACGTGGCGCGACAACGTGGCGCGACAACGTGGCGCGACAACGTGGCGCGACAACGTGGCGCGACAACGTAGCGCTACAATATCGTGACAACGCAACAGCCTGAAATTTAGCAGGTATGACAATATATTAACGTAAACACTGTAAATAAAGAATACAACCTATCGTAACAAGCCTAACAATGTCACGTAACAAGCGTAAAGTCAACGTTTACTTTTGGTTTCACACTGGACACAAACAGCGACCTCCTGGGTGAAAGTCCTGTGTTTGTTTGTAACTTTCTCTCTTTCTCTCACTGTCCTTACCTCCTTGTTCACTTTCTCTCTTTCCCTTCTTTTATATCACCTTGCCTTTTTTAGCCTTTCTTTTAGTCCATAATAATAAAAAAATCTTGATTTAATGAATAAATGTATTTATTCACTGTACTTTCTGATATATTGTAACAGGTTTATTATGTCTTAATATAATGGGTAAAGCATATGCACCAACATGCATATATGTTATAACTGGTTTCCTCAGTAATCAGCAGGTGAAAGAGTGCTGTGTTTTCGGTTGAGAGGCCTGCAGCTCTGCTGCTCACGCTGTTGTGTAATTAGCCGCTAAACGCCTCCCTCTTAATTATCTGCTGTCTGTGTCGCTGTCCTCCGACTTTCATCAACCTCATTCACGCTGGATAATGAAAATCGCTGAAATCAGCAGCGTTTTTTCAATTTGTCACTTCCTGATTTGCCAAAGCAAATTGCCAAACGCCGACACTCTGGGAATGTATTCAGAATCCACAGAATTAACAGACTCCATGACTGACATTTGTTTCCCCGAGCTTTACAAAACATGTCGGCAAGGTGAGAAAACCAACGTGTTCAGAAAACCAACATATTTTTAGGCCTCTGCTCGAAAATTGCATTCCCAAACTAAAAAGAGTGTATCGCTGCAACCACTAGGGCTATTTGAATAATTTCGGTGTTATAGTAAAAGGTACACATGTACGATATATGTGAAAATTCTTTCTGCAAAGGTTGACTTTGATAAAGTGAAGCAGAACAAAGTTAGAGAGGGTTTAGAACAGAGAACATTCAGGCGAGGACTCCAAAATTTGCATTGCGGCACATTTGTGACATTTACATTTTCTCATGTACCAAACCATATATTTCACTTGTATATTACTTATGGTGTTCAATACATCCAAGTAATATGGATTCTTACTTATATCTCCATGCATTTTGCAGTGTGTTCAGTGTGATGAACGTACTTTAAATGTAAACATTGGACGTGTGAGTTATTGAATATGTGAAATATGTGAAAACATTGACTTACATGAAAATACCCAACAGCAACATGATGGACATAAACAGCTTATAGAAGGTGGAAGTTTTGTGTGTTAAATAGATGTGCGGTCAATGGGTTTTGAAGGTTGCCGGTTTGAACCTCTTTGTGTTCAGTCACAGCCGAACGCCGCTCTGCTGCTGTCAACGCGCAATTAGTCGCTAAGCACCTCCTTTCTAATTATTGGCTGTCCGTCTTTCTTTTCTCCTCCGCTCTGCGCTCTCTGCACCATCCCCCGATCGGCTCATCTTTCTCCCTTATCTCATCCTCTCTGACGTCTTTCATTAGCGCTGAACGACCAGCAGTCAGCGAGGACCCGACTAGAACTGGAGAAATTCTTAATTCTTAAATGAATCGCCTATTGGGGGCTAAATCTAGCGCCACATTGAGGTGTCACCTACAGGCATGACATTTAGTAGGCAAGTGTAACACCTGGAGACGCACCAAAATGGCTGTTGACGGTGAACCCCAAAACCAACAAGAAGTCAGCCATTTTGAATTGATTGTGCCATTTTTTGGCCCATTTTTTTGGCGTTTACAGATGCTGCACTTTAACCAACTCCTCCTCATATTTAGTCACAATGTATCAAAAGTTAGCATTTATTTTTTCTGTGGCGCCAAAAATAAATGGCCATTTGGCATAAAACAGGAAGTTGTTGTAACTTCAACATACTTCAATACAATCTGCTGCAAGTTTCTTGAGCATTAAATGTACATGCTTCATAGACTCGTAGCCCCGCCCCCTACACTGAAGCCCCACCCTCTTTCATGACTCATGAACCACCATTATTCCCTGGCAAGGAAGGTGCAAGGATCATCGCTGCTTGCAGCTTTATTTTAGTTCTGCTCTCTATACGCCGTGTGGTGTTGGTTTGTGTTTTTCTTCTGCAGTTAGAGCTAAATGCTAAATGCTAAATGTCGGCATATCCGGGTTCCTGCAGTGTGTCTAGATGCAAAAGATCCCTATCAGGTTGTTATTTAAACATCCACCGTTATCTTCCTCTCAAAGGTTATTCATATACGTAATGCTATATATGTTGCAAAATGAAGTAAATGGCACGAGATCAGAGTTTAAACTATAAATGTCAACTAAGAATAGGACAAATAATAACAGCTCATAATATTCACAATATTCCCCGAGCGTGTGACAGCAGTTGATGTATTTTTCAGCTAATGCTGCTTTTTTTTTCTCTGTCCACATAAATATGTTTTTCTTTTGTTTTTTATCAGACTCTTATCTCTCTCTCTCCACTCGTTATTTATTATTCTGTCTCTTCTAACCAGGAGGAGTTTCTGGTGTCAAAACAGAGAGTCTCAGATAGAGACATGCAGAGCATTTAATATGTATCTGATTTCATACTTTATGGCTCAGTCACCAGCAAATATTAGGAGCAACATTTCTGGCAGAAATCAATCCTTTGAAATGAGGTAAACATGTTAACCTTTGACTCCTGACTCGTCTTTTGACCAACAGCAAACTGTTAAAGCTTCATCGGCTTTATCAAATCATATTTCATTATGTGAGCAGATACGTACCATTTTTCTTCAATACAGCATGATGTATATTTAGTAAATTATGGTCCTTTGAGAGTAAAATTGACCACGAAGCAGAGTACGCTTTAGGGCGGGGCTTACTGTGATTGACAGGTCGCTGTCACGCCCAGAGGTGTGTAGGGCGTCACAACTTTACTGCAAATATGGAAACTTCAGTTGCACAAAAAAAAGAAGTCGCCAAAAGTCTCGGCTTCATAACATCCACAAACCAACGGATGACATCACTCCCGATGACTCCGCCCACTTATATACGGTCTCTGCCCCCAAACCAAAAGTGAACTAAAGTACTTTTCACCATATTGTGTATTTTATTAGAGCGTCCAAATAAGTTAGCTGTCCCACTTTCTGGTGTTTCAGAGCTTTTTATTCTTCCTTTCAATTCAAGTTCATCCATCTGAATCCACTCATCCTCACTTCAAGGCAACATGCTGGGATTCTTCTCTTTGTTGTGAAATCCCTTTTTGTCTTTCCATCAGCACCTGCAGTGTGTGTGTGTGTGTCTGTGTGTGTGTGTGTGTGTGTGTGTGTGTGTGTGTGTGTGTGTGTGTGTTCCAGGAGAGGATCTAGGACACTGTGCTTTTCATCATCTATCCTAAACACTCAGTTTCAGTTGTTGTCCCGACGTCTCTCTCTCGCCTCAGTTTAGATTGCCGAGGTTGTGACCTTTGTTTGGAGAGCTGATGGCTGGCCGGGTTATAGATTATCCTTCTTTAAAAGATGGGAGGGAATAGATGGAAGCAGATTTGGCCTCCGAGTCTCCGTGGAAGTCACGCTCACACGTAACCCAAACCGATCGGTATGCCGGCTCGCTCGGACGCACCGACGGGTATTGATCGTTTTGCTTGACGAGATGCGGGGCCGTCTGAGATGATCGGCTATCGGGTCGCCGGGAGACAGAGGACACCCGACGTCCAAACACACACACACACACACACACACACTCAGGTTACTAAGCACATGAAACCTCGGCCTGCTGCTGTAACGGAGAGACAACGAGCCATTATTGCCTCAGAACAGATTCCCAAAACCATCTGGATTAATGCTAATTAAGCCCCGCCCTTTTAACCTTATCGCTTTGCCAATTAATCTTGCAGGACCTCCTTCACCAATCAAGGGCCTCTCACGCCACGTTCAGGCACCTAATCCCTTGAAATAAATGTATTTCTGAGGGGGATATGAAGTACATTTTACCTGGAGACCTCATGCAGATGATAATAATAATAATAATAACTTTCTTAACTGTTTACATAGCACCTTTTTAAAACTGAGTTTACAAAGTGCTTCTCCAGGGAAGCAAAGCATAGAAACTGCCAAAGCCAAGACTGAACACACAACGCGGGAAGCAGAACGTCAATATAGACAAATATTAAGAAAACAAAAGGAGAAAAAAATGCCGTGCCATGAAGGCAATGCACACAAACAAAACCAACACAAACAACAACAAAGAGCAAAAGGAATAGAAAACAAATACATGAATGAAACAAAATGAGAAGAACAAAAGAACTGCACTGGTATTTGTGACTATATAGTCTGAGTGTTATAGACTGTAAAGTACAACATTATTCATATCTCTGTCACGTTTACTGTGAATTCCTTTAAATTAAGTTTTGAGTCATTGTTCTCTTTTGTTATCAATTGTTCTCTGTGCATCAGTCCTTGAGACGGGGAAGATGGCGTTCATGAAGGATGCACAGTTCAATCCATTCTTTGTGAATTCTCCCCTGAGCGTGAACATTTATCTTAGAGTTGAGGTCCAGCGATCATTTGGGTTTCATGACGATCCACAGGATGTTTCTTTCAGGTTTTGTTTGGATATGAAATCTGTCGCTCGTATCAACGATTATTTTTGTAGCACACTTTGTGTAAACGTGCACCAAGTAAACCTTCATTATTATTTATGTGAAGTGCCAAAAAACTGCAGTTCATGAAGATTACGTACGTATTTTTATCCAGTTTATACTCAAATCGCCAAATACTAAATATAAAAAATAAATGTTTCATATCTATACCTCTTCCCCAGGTGATCGTTTGGGGAAACTACGGACGGATGGACCGCAAATGCTTCATGGGCGTGGCTCGAATCCTATTGGAGGAGCTGGACCTCAGCTCGATGGTGATTGGCTGGTACAAGCTCTTCCCTACCTCCTCCATGGTGGACCCCACGATGGCGCCGCTCATCCGCCACTCCTCCCAGATGTCCCTGGAGAGCACCATCGGGCCCTGCTGCGAGCGATCCTAAGACCCGGGGAGGAAACGTCTCCGACGTCTCAACCGAATCCGAAGACACATTTGTTTTTTAAATATATATCTAGCCTGTAGCCCTGTGCTCGGGTCCGCCAGGGCGCTTTGACCCGTCCGACCACACGTGGGACCGAACCACTCCCCTGATTGGGAAACGACTTCACCGCCGAGTCGGTCATCGTGGCAGTCGCTGGAAATATACAGTTTATTCTTTTGATATCGTATCAGACGTGTTTTTCCCCGGGACTCACGGGAAGCACATTTTCTTTTTTGTTGTTGCAAACTGACCGCCCCTCAGACTCACAGGAAGAATGTTGCTCTCCTCAGATCTCTTTGATGAGGAAACCAAAAAAAATAAAACACTTAATGAGGAGGCTTCAAAGGAGGGCTCGGTCTGCCGACATCGATCGCGTCCTATTGGGACCGCAAGGCGCTCGACTCCTCTTCGGCTGCGAGCCTCCGATCTCATTCCCGTTCCCAGGACTTGCTCGTTGTCTTTCTGAGCGTTATCTGTCTCTCCACTGAGCCAGACAGGAGACATTGGAGACATCGGCCTTCCATTTCGCTGGAGCATGAATGGATCAGCAGGACTACAGAAGACTATTACGAAATGCTTATATATGTAGCTTTATAGCTATATATATAGCTTATTTGTTGTAACCAACCAAGACATCTTGGTTTCAAACCACTGACTTTTTGTTTTTGTTCTTTTGTGTCACACATTTGGCCGTTCAATGTTCAGTCCGTTTGGTACCGCGTGAGCGAGTGGAGGCATGAATGAAAGCCCCTTACATCCTCTGGATCTCTACCTGATCTTTGGGATCCGGGAGCACTGCTGGGTTTCTTACCAGGCTGAAGTTAATTGCATTTACTTGAAGCGCCAGGTGTTAATTGGTCCCTGAGTGGATTTATGTGCTTTCAAAGAAGAACGAGCAGGTTCTGAGTTTCCCCGAAGACCCAAAAGCCAGCGTGATTTCACTCCAATCAATCGGCGACGTTCGCTGTTTTCACCGATTCATCTTTTTGTCACCTCTCGTAGAAAGCACTTTATTAGATGAGCGTTGTGTTTGGTTGGGAGGAAAACATGCAGCCTTGTGGGTTTTTGGAGAAAGTGATCCATGTAAGACCCCCGTCTCACCTGGCTGTAGCAAATTGCGTCCAAATAGAGATTCGTAGCTCGTAAAGTCAGCGAGGAACCATCAAATACAGTTTGAAATCTGATTATCGGACTTCCAGGAGGGTAATTACGTTTTAGCCAGATGGGATGAAAGTATTATTTTTTTTGCATGTCAATCAAAACCCGTCCTGGTGCATAACTCAATGCCACGTCGCAGACACAGATATCTGGTGTTCCCGCCAAACCTAATTGGATTGTATGTGCGCGATACATCGTATTAGATCACCATTAGAATGCAAAGCGGCTAACCGTGGATGCATGCGGCCATCAAATGCAGTGCGGTTGAACCTCATCAGGATACGACTGGCATTGAACAGCCGGGTGTGAACGGGGTCTGCAAGGTTTCAATGGTTCAATGTAGTGCAATGTAGTTGTAAATGCAGGAGGGGGCGGGTATTATGTACAAGAAAAGACTTTCATTGAGGATAGAAGCTCGGCCGACGGCGTCGGGCTGAGAACTCGCGGTTCATCCCAGTTTCATCGTAGTTCGCTACGCTCTTTAGCTATTGTCTAGGAGTAGATTTTTAAGATTCCTCCTCTCTTTAAAAAAAGAAAAAAGCTTTGGTTAACAATTGTCTAATAACAGTTTCTACTGTGCCAATTTCTACCAGCAAGTGTCTTCTCCTTCCTCGTCCTCGATTACCTTCCTGGTTTCTGCTCGATTAGGAGCAGAAAGGCTGAGCGGAGGAGCGTCCCTTCCATTCCAAATTACAGCCCTAATCCACAGGCCGCCGAGGCACCCGGTGATTAGCCGCGCTGCGACTCGGTGCGGAGCGAGGGAGAGAGGGAGGAAAAGGAAAAAGAGAGAGGAAGGAAGCATGAAATGTACTTTGCATCCTCCAAACAAAGGATCCTTCTGGACCGACGTCAGGTTTTACAGATTAACGACAACAACAAAGACAACAAAAAAGGACACAAAAATAGGATGAATTTAAAGGGAACACCATGTGCACACTGTAGGGACCTTTGTAGTTTATTGAATAACAAAAGTACCGTAAAAGTTGGGTTACAGGCTGCTCCTACCTCCGGTCAGTGTCCCCGCTGTAGCAAGCTAGGAGCAGCGCTGCTGCTAGCTAGCGCTAGCGCTGCTGCTAGCTCCCCCATGCTTCTGCTGCTGGCCGCTGCTGCTACTACTGCCCGCGTCTCCTCTGCCCAAGTCGGGCGTCGAGCCGGGGCTGGTCCCGCTACCTTCGGTGGTTGTCAGGGAGCTAGCAGAGCGCTAGCGGAAGTTAGCGGAGAGCTAGCGGAAGTTAACGGGGAACTACCGGAGCGCTAGCATGAGCGCCAGCTGGCTACAGCGGGGAGCTAACGAGGACACTGACCGAAGGTAGTAGCGGCTTTTAACCCGACTTTTACGGTATATGTATTTCATTTGGACACTTTATGATTCTTAATGTCTTTTTACGTGTAAATATTACGGTTGTTAGTGTCTTTTGGAGTGAGCCAAAGTTAATCTATAATAACTTAGTTGATTAACGTTAAATCTCTGAGGGAGGGAAGGGATATCCTCGCTAGTTACCGTAAGAGTGTAGCATTAGCTGGTAGCATCCGCATGACTGATTAAAACTTCTAATTAATTATCATCCTACTTGATAAGACTAAGCATGAGCTATACGCGACGGAGGAGGCGGAGAAATGAAATACAGTAAGTTGGGTTGAGACCCGGCTTTAATTGAGGAATAAATACATATGTAGCAAAGTTTACTGTTTATTTTCACAGACAATAACAAATACAAATAGTTTTTGTTTTTTTTTACTTTGAAGCAACGTTTCAGAAAACAATTTGTCTTATACTAATCAACTAATATTTTAATTAAACCACACACATTTGGAGTGATTTTACTCTTTAAAGAAACAAAAAAACTTTTGCAAAAGTGGCCTCTGTTTTCGCCAGTAGCAGTGTTGCAGGGATATTAATACTGTATTTATTTCCAAACAAAATCAGCTACATTCTGTAAAGCAATAAACAAAAAAGAACATCCAGGCATTGCAGTTGTTTTCAGTTGAACCTATACTTAGCCAGTGACTTCATCAATTATTATCTTTGACAATTTAAGTTATCTTTTGGCATGTGTTTTGTATATGAAACCAGTACATGTTTAATGTCATAACGCTGTGCTTGTCCAAGAGAAAACGCAGGATTGTATGATTTAAAGGGGACATAACATGCTCCTTTTCAGGTATAAACTTGTTTTAATGTTAAAAAGTGTTCACTTTTTCTCATACAGTCCCTTTGAATACCCTTTAAAACACCTTGAAAATAGCTCCAAGAATCTGAACGCAGCACATTCGTGGTTTGTTTTCATCCTTATTCCAGGAGGACTTTCATGTGGCCTCTAAATAATCTCTTTCAAACATTATAATTTCTGATTTGGAAAAATGTGTGATCATTTTTCACAACCTAAAAGGAATATCATGGATTTAAATCAATGACTGCCTGGTAGTTAGAACAAACGGGGACTGTTTTTAAAAATGAGATGATGTTATAGAAGTTGTATACATCAAATATATATGTATAAAATAATAATAATATATATATAGTTATATTTAAAATCAATTGACTCCTACTGTGACCCAAGGAATGTGTTTCTGTCAGTGTTCGTTTGTGCCAAACTTTAAACATATATTGAGGGCTGATTTCCCAATTAAGGACCAATGAAAGAGGAAAGTTTACACTCAAATGTTCCATCAGCAACCCAAAAGCAGAGAACATTCTGCTCACAGGAAGAACTCTGCGGCTGAAACTAAAGCATTATTGCATGATAATGACCATACAGACCATGTTAAGAGATGTAAAGCTGCAGCGGTAACCGTCACCCAACCTGAGCAGATACTTAACAAAGCATTAAACAACGTGAACAAAGCGCTGATTGTTCATCGTCGCGTCCGGACGCTTACAAAAACGTTCCTGCAGCAGTGAGCGATGGCTTTTCTGCGATGGCTACAGCTGCAAAAAAAAAAAAATGCTTTTCTGTAATTGTTTGAGGAGCGAGACGAAATATCTGCCCACATTCCCAGCAGGCTTAGGAGTAATGAATGTTTGTCTGTTAAACAATGGATTGTGTAATTTTGCTCATCAAAAAGCTCCTCGTTCACCCGTCTGAGTCCGTTTGTGCGTCCCGTAACGTTGAAGGCAAACGTCGACATGTTTCGGCATGTTTTTTTCTGCATCCACTCGTGTTCTGATTGTGTCCGCCACACGGATGTTAAATATGTGCTACTATCAATTGTAATGTAAATAGAGGCCTTAAACACAGCGATATACATTTCGTCAGCTAAGGACTAAGAATTGTCACATAAAGTAATTTAAAACGACGCAAAAAAAGTGTCACCATTTCCACTCATCACTTCAAGTAATGTAAGTGTCATCCGCTGTGTGAGAAATGATAATCTTTCCGTTTGTTCTTCATGAATTTCTGATATTTCAGCTGATATTTGTGTGTTCTCCCCACTCCTTGGCGTGGGCTTATTTCAACAAACAAAATCAAACAACTTATTTGCAGAGGAGGTCCTCTTAACATTACTTATTTTCTAAATTTTACAAACATTACAGTTGTTTCAGTATTGATGTTTGAATGAACTAAAGTATAATGACTAAAAACAAAAGAACATTCTGTGCATCTGCATCATCTTCCAAAATTGTCCAAAAGAGGTTATTTTCTGCCCTTTTTAGGTTGACATTCTGCAAAACCAGACCTTTTCCATCTGTACAACTCAATTTTACAGCACCGTAAGAGGCCATTGCCCAAGATATCCAATGACAGTTATGTTACATGCAGACTATTAAGCAGATCATGAGTTCAGCTAATGATCTTTTAGATGTGAAACATGGTTTAAATGACAGACAACCTTTTTCTTGATCCAGAGAAGATGTACAACCTTGAGTCACATTGACATTCCAGTCTTGTTTGACTCAGATTGTGGCTACAAAAGTATTTTATCTCACTTTAAATGCAGCTTTGAACATGAACTTTTTCAGGACAACACAAGAATATGTTGAACATCAAAAACATATGAGTTGTGTTATAGATATACAAAACAAATATTAAACAGCCGTAACTGTAAGCATCTTACTAATTTCCTTTCAGACTACAATAGCTGGTCGGCTTCATGCCGGTGTCAGGAGAATTGGATACGTGCGTTCCAAGATGGCGTCGCCATTTTTCCAATGAAAATGGCTCTGTCGCTGAGAAAAGGCTTGCTTTGGGGTTTCCACAAGTTTGGGGTCCTAAAGCCGACCAAAACTTCCTAGCTAAGTACGTTTACACGTAACTAACTCATGTACCATAAAAGTCGGATTATACGCCGCTAGTACCTTCGGTGGTTGTCCCCGCTAGCTCCCCGCTGTAGCCAGCTAGCGCTGCTGCTAGCTCCCCGCTGCTGCTGCTACTGCCCGCGTCCCCGCTGCCCGAGTCTGGCATCGAGCCGGGGCTGGTCCCGCTACCTTTGGTGGTTGTCGGGGAGCTAGCGGGGAGCTAGCTAGCTACAGCGGGGAGCTAGCGGGGACAACCACCGAAGGTAGTAGCGGCTTATAACCCAACTTTTACGGTAGCTTTTTGAGACCGTTCAAATTCTGATAATACACAGAGTCCATAAACTTAAAGCTTGCAATCAAGTTTAGGGTTGAGGCTCTTTACATACTTGATTGGGTAACTATGTTCTTCAGGTCAATCTAAGTTATTTCTACATTTAGACTATTCAACATTGTTTCTAGTTCTCGATGGTATGAAAACAAGAGTAATTGGTTGTCCCGTTTCTCAATATTAGTCTTTTAGAGGTTCTTACTATCGGGCCGGTACCAGGATGATATTTTTGGGTTAATTTCACAGTGGTTTGAATCCCGTTGCGGCTCCATTGATGCACTTATAGTTTATCCTGCACCCTCCTGTTCTTACTGCAATACAAACCACAGTTCTGTGCGCATGCATGTGTCGTCACTGGTGCACTCTGAGCTAACCTGGATGCAAAATGGAACCTAATTGAAACCTCATGCTGTAGCCCTGATTATTGGCACCAATAACGTGCAGGAAAAGTAGATTTATTTTGCAGAAAATCAACCTAAGAAGTGATTCTGGGTAGAATTCCCTTTGAAGTTCATAAAAAAAAAATTGTCCATATCTTTTTACTCTTAAGTTCTTGGGTTTTACTGATTTAAAAAAGAAAGAGAGCACTATTTGTGTCCTTTCTAAACAAATATCATATCATGTTCCCTCTGGGGGGACGAGGTGGAGGAGTGTTGAGGATGAAAGGGTCGATGCATCTCCTCTGCCGGTGGATCCCAAAAGCAATACATCTCCTCCGGTCTGCTTCCCAAACTGTTTTCCCTCAGAGGCCCTCTCATCCCAAACCTCATGCCATCTGCTCGATCCTCTCATTGAAAACGACCGCATTAACTCCAGTGAATTTATGTTAAGGTCGGGTGACCCCCAGTGTTCCCAGTTAAATTCCCTCTCACCTGTGAGTTCAAAGGAAGTCACACAAATTTAGCCTCCAAACCCTTAAATCTTCTAAAGAAGTCCTCCTTTTACTTCGCCCATACAAGGTGGTTTTTATCGACAGCATTCACAGCCTTAAATCCTCCTTTAACGGACCTTCTCGTGCTGTCAGGAACAAGCAAGGGGGGTTGACTTTTGGGAAGCAATGCTGATGGAAAATCAATCTTTCCGTCAGTGAAATCAATTCATCCAGAGAAGGTTCTCCAAGCGTACTGTATATTCTTTTGCTCAGCGACCCCGGGTAGCTTCATAAAGGAACTGACAACTCACTGATTCGATCGTACCGTAATTTGTTGGTTTGTTGAGTCAAGCCGAATCTTAGCATCAGCTAATCTTAGCATAAATTCATTTTAGCATAAACTAATCTTAGCATAAACTAATTTTAACATCAGCTAATCTTAGCATCAGCTAATATTAGCATA
>JBAMJR010000173.1:807500-872500 GCA_038501785.1 Myoxocephalus aenaeus
TTTTAAATTATTAAAATAGGCCTTGTGGTTGAGGAGATAATCTGAATTTAGTACGGGTATATTAACCATTCGGATCTTCAAAAAACAGGGCTTAAGGGTAAAACAATAAAAATATATCAGCATTTAAATCTGGGTCTTTATTGACTTCCATGTATGCATGTGAACACTCTGACTCACTTTCACAGTCTCAATACTCAGCAGGTGTTCTAACCACTCGCGTATATTTATGTAATTTACATTTGTCTCCACGTCCTCGTGGATAAATTGTTCTTCTGTAAGAAGACTCAGGCTTTCACTTTGAAAGAAAGACAATGTTCTAAATGTTAAACATTTCTAAGTTTCATTTAATTAACACAATTCCAAACAGTAAGTCTCCTAAATGTTAAAATGAGGTAAAAACACATTTCACTATACAATCATTTTGTGTCAAAACTGTGACACGTTAACTCGAGAGGCAGCACTATTTCAGACGGATTTTAGAAGCATTTATTTATGTTGACATTTTCTGTGACAATAGCCATGTGGTGTTTTATTTTTTTTATTTTTAGGGATCATTGTGGGGGCGTGGCTTTGGAGGAAGGCTTCAGAGACGCCCACTTAGCGACTTTCCGGCTAGATTTAGCGACGTTTGAGTTAGTGTTGAGCTAATGCTACTAGCTAGTGTTGAGCTAATGCTACTAGCTACTTTCATTGGTCAACAGTTGGCAACACTGGGCAGATTTTTAAGGTTTCTCCAACTAAACTCAAGCTTCTTGTTATTAAAGGATTTCTGTTTTGTAAATCAGGAGCAAAAACAGCATGTCAACCATGTTTGGGGTAGAGGACAGTTCATAGATTATGAGTGTGGTCCAGAAAAAAAATCTATGTTTATATTCGTTCATTTACATCCACCTGGTTTTCTAAAATTACTCCAGAAAATGGTGATTTGTTTTCTCAAATTTGGTGAACGTTAAAAACTTTAAAATCCCGTACAACATGTACATATAAAAGTTTGAAATGGTAACTGAGCTTTTATTTATTATCCCAATTTGAACCCTCTGTTTCTGCCATAAAGTGAAGTTTAGCATAATTGTAATGTATTTAAGCTTTGCCTGCACGGTTGGTCAAAATAGGACAAAGCTAAACTTCACAGTCTAATTCTGGTTTTGACTTTTTGTCCTGTTTCTTGTCCTCATGCCAATAAGTCTGTTTGACACAGCAAAAAGTCCTACGTGTTCTGTGAAAAGGCTAACTTTATGCTTGCCTTGTTTACTTATTTTCAACACAATTATCCTAAGAGGACAAAACAGAGACTTTGTCACGTGAATTATTCAATGAAATCCAAGTTTCTTCAGCCTCAGTCTGCAGTAAAGCTGTCCAGCATGACTTGCATTCTGCTGGAGGCTTGAGGCTTCCAGCATGTAGTAGCATAGTTAGCAAGGCGAGCATAGTTAGCATGCTAAAGATAGCTTCCCTTCACCGGATGATCTGTCAGGTATTGATAATATAAATCGTTATATTCTGTAGATATTCTTCATTTCATTATTCTTCTGCCTATTAGAGTTCAGGTTGTGCGAGGTCAGTTTAACAAATACTTTCTGTGAGAAGTTTCTGTGAGAACAGTCCGGTTCCTCAAGGTTCCACGCTCTGCACCACAACACTCACACCTGTTTATCAGTATGGTGACATTAGGGAAGCAGACTGGTCGTTGTGTTCCAGCCCTGTGAGAATAGATGAGGACGCGACTCTCCTCCTCTTAGAAAGGTTAGAGCCAATAGAAATGTTAGATGTTCTTGACGGAAAACCGTGTATTAAAGAGCCGAACTTCCAGCTGTTCGGTGTGTTTTTTTGGACAGTCAACCTGCGTGTTGACTGGACGACTCCCTGCTATCGCGATTGCAGCGCTTGTTACTCTACTTGTGATCAAGGAAAATAAATTCAGAGAATGAGAGAAGTTGTTTGACTAAGTTCTTCCGGACGCTACACCAGACATCCAATAATTGCACACGCTAACAGTATAATACATCTGGCATTAGAAAAAGCTAATTTTTCGTGCCGTACTTGTATTTTGGGTTTCTACTAGAACATGTTTACATGCTTTAATTTGCCAAAACCACATTATTTTTTCTCGTACCGTGTTGTCTGAATATACTTGTATTTACTTTCCATCTGAAACGCTCCATGTTAGTGCCTGTCTCTTTAAGACCATATCTGTTTCTTCCAAATATTCCTCCATTGTTCTTGTGCACACGATGTAGCATCATCTGTCTCGGCCAGCTGACGGGCGTCTGTGTCCTCAGTGTCCTCAGTCCATCAATGAGATGATGACGTCATCGTCCTGTCCCTTCCACAGCATCTCCCCCTCAAAGTCCAGCATCTTGTGCTTGCGGCAGCGCAGCGCGATGCCCACCACCTTATCCGAGATCTTCACGTAGCGGTCGAAGAGGCGGCCGAAGGAGATGACGGTCCTCCCCTGCTTGTCCTTGAGGCCCAGGTCCCTGATGATCCACACCATCTCCTCCATCTCCCGGTGGACGTGCCTCTGGGCCCGGTCGCCCCTCTCCGCCGTCTTGGAGCCGTCCTTGGGCCGGCCGTAGCCGTCGTCGCCCTTGCGGAGGCGCTGGGCCATGGCGAACTCGTGGTCGAACTCCTCGCTGAAGGGGTTGAGCCTCTGGCCCGCCATGTGCTGCTCGGACCACTGCTGCCAGCGCCGCTTCACGTCGCTCCCGGTGGCGATCTTCACCTGGAGGGAAACGACGGCGAACATCAGAGTTTAGAGATTAGCATTTTCAAACGAACCGCTCGTGTAAATGAGGTTCTTCATCGATGATTTAAAAAATCGACCATAACTTCACTTAAAAACAATATATATATATATATATATATATATATATATATATATATATATATATATATATATATATATATATATATATATATATATATATATATATATATATATATATATATATAAAGGTATCACTCATCTTCTTGGGCTCTCTGTAGTCCCAGAAAAAGGTTTCCCATTGAACGGTGTTGAGGAGAGTAAAGGATGCGCAAATTATTTGATCCAGAAATGATTTGTTTAGCAGTACTTTTATGAAAAACAACCGTGTATTTTATTATTTACACAGTGACTTATTTATTTCAAAGAGCCCTCAAATGGATACAAAACAGTGTGTGATGCTGCGCAGAACGTTTCTGAGAGTTTTATGGACATTTCGTAACCTTTGATCAACCCCTTCAATTCGTCCTTCGTCAAAGTGCTTTCGTTTTGTGGCGCTCCGCTCTCCCTCAGGACATTTGATGAATATGTTTGGGACGATGGAGAGCCGAGGGAGGTGAGAACAATATACAATGTGTGTTGTTTTCAGGTGACCTATAACTTTAACAGGATAGTAACCCTGACGACGTCATCGTGAGGTCATCTCGGCTCGGGCTTGGTATGACAAATCTCTGTCTGCATTCTGGAAAAGAAGGCCAAAGCGAGGCAGGAACATCGAAGGAGTTGCATTTCGGAGCTTTGGAGACCCATACTAGGACCTTTGTGATATAATTATTCCGCTGACTTTACACTAATGTGTGTATTGTCAAATTTGATTTGGACTACATTTCCCATAACTCCTGCCGTTTCCAGTCGTTCAGAGCCACAACAACTTCTGCAGCGACCCCACCCCGTTGCCTATATATTAAGGTTGATTAATGACCCTCAGTCTTTAAATACACTCCCCTCTAGTCGCTGTAATTGATCCCCATCTTGTCCGTTTGGAAAGCACCTCACACACGAATGGAAACACTGTATGTCCGCTCAGATAAACCGGCATCATATTTTACAACCTTGAGCATCAAGAGAAAGCAGCTTTTTACGAAGACGTCGTCTCGACGTCACTCCTCTGCATCACAATGACGACGCCCACTTCTAATACACCGCACTGCAAAAACAGCCCTTCTAGAAAGAAGCAAAAAATTATTATATTCGATCAAATCATCCTATATCAAGCAAAAAAATCTGCCAATGGGGTAAGCTTTTTTTGCTTGACAAGATTTCTTAAAATAAGCCCAAAATTCTTGGCTCTGAAAGACTAAAATGAGACTTTAAACCTGACAGAAAATCTTAAATTAACCCAAATTCTTCTAAAACAAGCAATGCCATGCAGTTTTCATTCATCATGGTTATTTGTATTATGTTGTGTGTTGTATAGACCAGTCTGCTGTCATCTTAATATGTTAGATATGAAGCAGCAGGTTCTGCCCTGCAATGAAAATAATAATAATAATTAAAAAAAAACTTTAATTGTCCTTGTTTCATGGCATTCTTAAATTGAGAAGTTGTGCAAATGGTCTTACTCTTAAAATAAGGCAAATAATCTTGTCACTGCACTGGGTTTTATTGTAAAACATTTTTATACTCAGTTTCTGGTTCATTCTAGCTCAAAATTAGCTGGTATATCTTATCAAGAAAAAGTAAGGCATACTTTCTTAAAATGAGATAATTTTTCTAATCAAAACATGCTTGACAAGATTATTATTCTTTTTGGGCAAAAAAAAAAGACTTATTTTCTTGATACAAGGCTTTTTTTACTTTCTTGAAATTCCTTTTTTGCAGTGCGGAGGTATAAATACTCTTTGGTATTTGCTCCATGACGAGTGAAGACGTGTCAAGGAGAAGTTGAAGTTAAACTATGTATTTATTATTATTCAAATTTTAAATAATACACTGTTACTTTTGTAAAATTTTGAATAAATAACTTGTAATGGAGTATTTTACATTATGATATTTTCATCTAAACACCAAAGTCCCGCCCCTTCTGATGGACCACCATGGGACCTCATTGTGTTGACCTTTAACCCACTTTATGCTCATTAATAACTGTTTTGGTCGAGTCTCAGATATTGTTGGTGGAGACTAAACTAGAGCGATTGTTGATATGTTGCTTATCACCAACATATCACAAAGTGCCAATAAATGTACATTCCATGGACCTGTAGCCAACTCATCCACATATAGATTTAAAAAAAACATACATTAAATCAAATCTCCTTCCAGGTTTCTCATTCTTCAGCCTCTCGTAGAACTACCTCTCTTCTCCGAGGCCGTTCACCTCCCTTAAAGGTCAGCTTGGAGAACACGTTGCAGAGCACGACTAGATTTATTGACATGTATTCCATTGCGCCGCGGCCCAGCTTGTGGTTTTACGAGTTGGCCTCGCTCTCCGGTGACCCCGATCCCCCCCGCCAACCCCAACCAGCTCCTTTGGCTTTTTATAGGAGACGTTCTTGTATGGGAGTTGTGCAACTGTTGCGCTTCAGGTGACATCAAAGGGAGCTCTGCTTAAACTTGTTTATACGCGCTGTGTGACATTCATGCTCTTAATGTGTTGTCCTCCACTGTGTGTTTGGATTCAAGAGGAACATTTTGTTGTCGTTGCAGAGAAAGCTGTCATCTGCTAGACGCCGCTCACCAACATCACTGCAATGTGCAAACTACTATCTCACCACTTGAATCACAAAATAAGAAGTCCGGATGCTCTTTTTTTCTGCCATCACTGTTTTCTTCCCTTTACCAAAACACATTTCCATTGTGAAGGGCATTCCTTAAAAGAGGTTCAGTCGGTAAAGCTAGGGGTGGGTAACATTTTAGTTATATCCTTGAAGTGAAGGACTGTCAGCGATGACGACTTGGCAACTTTCTCTAAAGATTTTTGCAACTTTTAGAGCATCCGTCCTTCAATGGAAAAATAATTGGCAACACTAAAAATTGTCTCTCCAGCATTACCTCCCCATCTACAAGAGCCATGAGCTACATGTGTCATACTTCTAGAGGGATTTCTCCGTTTTTTGGGGGAGATTTTCCTGATCCGATGTGAGGTCCCCGGGACAGGGTGTAAAGCCCTCCGAGGCAAATTTGTGATTTTGGGTTTTACAAAGTAAACTGAATTGAACTCTCAAACTATTTAAAAGCCCCTTCAGTACCCTTTTGTTTTTCAATACGAAAAACCATAACTTGTTGATTGTCTACAACATAATGGACATTTCAACATTTCAAATGAAAGTCACATAGCCAGCTATGATGATTATCATTTGATTTAACTACGTTCCCAATGCCATCCATCTGGTTCATAGTTTCATATTAAGTTCAATTTAAAGCAGCAGCAGAACAAGCTGAACACTAAACCATTGACGCATCATCGCATGAAGCTGCGTTAGCCAACACTATTATATGAACTAAGCAGCCATGGAACTATACGATCGTCCGTTTGGAGTTGTGTTATATTTGTCTAACATTCACTCTCCATTTAGCTCTTGCTTTGTTTTTAGTGACATCATTTTCCACTTTGATAACCAGTTGCTAATTTGGTACTGGGAAGGCCCATTTGGTTTATTTTAAGGTGTTTTGCTGAATACCGCTGTCTCCTGTTGCTGGTAGTTGTGTTGACAGTATATTTGCTGTAAAATCCAAACAATGAGATAAAAGAAGCTAAAAAGGTCCGTAAAGCCGAGACGTTATAAGTGACCCCTTCTGAAGACAGTTATTTGAGGCATTGTTAATATAAATCTGAGTTAAATTCATCGACCATATATAAGAAGTGGATGTAGTCATCGTGATGCCACTCGTTGGTTTGTGGACGGCTGTTTTGAATTTCGCCGTCGCCATCTTGTTTTTTCCGCAACCAATGAACGGAAGCTACCTTATTTGGAAAGTGGAGGACACTTCCGCATTGGTTTAAATTCATACTATGGTGGTAGCTTGACATCCACGTGTTTCTTAATCCTCGTGGTGAACCGCTCTACCTTGGGCCTGTTGGTCTGTTTGGATGTCTTGATGTCTCCCCGCTCAGTCTTTGGCTCGCCGTCGGCCTCCTCTCCCAGCCCGCTGTCCTCGTTGTCGACGCTGCCGCTCCTCGACCCCATCTTCTTCTCCTGGAGCAGAAGCTTCCGGTCTTGGACGACTCCTCCTCCCGCGCTCTGCAGCGCCCTCATCTGGCGCCGCCGCGTCGGCGACTCGTTGCCCGAGAAGGACTTGCCCTCCGCGGGACCCGACTCCATCTTGCCTCGGATGGCATTGATCACGTCGCTGCCGCCGCACTCGCTGAGTTTCGGCTGCACGGTCTTGCTCACCGATCCCGTCCGGATCTTGCTCCCGCCGCCGCCGGCGTCATCGGCGGCGTCCACCGCGATCACGCGCGGGGCGACGGTGAGTTTGACCTCGTGGTTGCGCTCTTTCTCGTCGGCCTCCTCGATAGACGTCGGCATCCAGCCGCTCGGGATGGATTCCTGCTTATCGGAGTGTTCGGTGGCCCAACCCTGCCAGCTCTTGGCCAAGTTGGCCACCATGACGGCGCATTTAATCTTCCGTGCCGCCCGTTTGAACGTCTGAGGCTCCTGTGGGGAAACCGTGGTGGTCCCACCGCTACTCATGGTGACAGGGTACCAGAAGGAATTGGTATTAGGTGGGGAAAAGTCCGGTTTCTAGTCCTGAAAAATCTTTGAATCTCCCAAAAAGGCTCTAGTTTTTTCCAAACTCAAAATAAACCTTCCAGGTTCGCCTCGGCCTTTATGTCCGTTGTGGATCTTGCCTGAAAAAAACAAACATCCGCAGCCTTCCAAGATCGTCAGTCGGTCAGTGTGTGGGCTGCCGGTGTGAAGAGTGCGAGGTCTTTGGTTCTAATCCCCCGCTGAAGCCCCTCTGTCTGCACACCGACCTTTAAATAGGGACGGGGTCGCGAAGGAAGCGATGTCGCACGGCGTCCACGTGAGACGGGAGACCGGGGTCCAGTGTCAACATTCCTGTTGCTGACACACACACACACACACACACACACACACACACACACACACACACACACACACACACAGTGACTGGGGAGTGGAATTTCTCCCAGAGGGATCCAGGGAACAGGTGCCCAATGTTTTTAGCGACTCAGAGGTTCCTGTCCTCACACACACAAATACACTGAAACATAAACGGGCCTTCGCTCTGAGTCGTGTGTGTGTGTGTGTGTGTGTGTGTGTGTGTGTGTGTGTGTGTGTGTGTGTGTGTGTGTGTGTGTGTGTGTTCATTGTGTATAAATAGGGATGCTTTCATTCAAATGCACAACTTTCCTTTATCGCTTGCTTTGGTCACTTTGTGACTGTGTGAGTGTGAAATCCTAACTGTTTGGTGACACAGAGTCTGGAGTGTGTGTCCGTCTGCATGTGTGTGTGTGTGTGTGTGTGTGTGTGTGTGTGTGTGTGTGTGTGTGTGTGTGTGTGTGTGTGTGTGTGTGAGTGAGTAACTGGGACTATTCCAGTCTGTGTGTGTATGTGTGAATATGTCAGTGCGAAATTCTGGATTATGACTCATAAACTGTCTGTAGGGTTCTGCCAGTGTCTGGTAAACGGAACAGTTTGACCAGCCAAAAATAATTTTCATTCCACCGATGAATTATTTCATTACGTGCTTATTAAATATACCTGTTTAATACATTGTATTATCAATTATGTCATAATAAGCGTCCTGCACTTTGTCCTGATTGCAGTTTGAAGGTTCCTCACTTAGAACCTTTAATAAAAAACGACCTAGAGCTCAAAATAAAATGATTTTAGTCTCCTCTAACGCTACATGCCCCATGACTCACAGGAGGAAAACCGTCACCAGCGCGTCATGTCACGACTTTTAAAAAATATGTTTTTATGTTTGTTCGTGGCGCATATTCTGTCTTGGACTTTTCTTTCTTGCAATTCAGATTTTTCCTTTCTGTTTCACATGGAATTTTTGTTCTTCTTTCGACTGTTACTGTCATATTCCCGTAACGTATTAAATGACCCGTATGCAACACCGACTCCTCCAAAATGTGCTTTTGTGAGAAAGGTGTTTCCTCACGGATTGAAAACAAGAGTTGTACGTTGAAACAAATCCAAACACAAACAAAAAAGCGCTACAAACTACTTTGTTAGATTTCGGGAACAAAAGTGATTGGTTATGTTTATAAATATAAAAATCATGGGGCTAAACCTCTTGCCCCCCAGAGCCCCCATTCGTAAAGCTGAGGCGTAAAGCTCTGACGAAGATGTGTGACCTCCCACCTTCACAGAAGCCTGCAGAGACGAAAACGCAACGAGGAATAGGGGAAAAAACAGTCGATTTTTCAGGTACTAATATCCAGTGTTGGGGGTAACGAGTTACAAAGTAACGGATTACAGTAACGATATTACTATTATAGGTAACGAAGTAAAGTAACGCATTACACTCAAAATATTGGTAACTACACTACTTTACTAGACCTCAGGAACGCGCTTTCCTGCGTTACCCGAGCCATTTTTACCAGTCCGAAAAGTTCTCTTTTAGTGGCGCGCGAGTCACACGACACTTCCTGCATGAACAATCTACCGTAAACGTCGGGTTACGAGCCGCTCCTACGGCCGATCAGTGTCCCCGCTGTAGCAAGCTAGTAGCAGCTGCTAGCTAGCGCTGCTGCTAGCTAGCGCTGCTGCTGCTACCGGCCACTGCTGCTGCTACTGCCCAAGTCGGGTGTCGAGCCTGGTCCCGCTACCTTCGGTGGTTTTCCGGGAGCTAGCGGAAGTTAGCGGGGAAGTGACGGAGCGCTAGCAGGAGCCCTAGCTAGCTACAGCGGGGAGCTAACGGGGACTCATACATAGCCTCTTGTATCCTGTTGTTTGTGGATTTTAAAGTGAGGCATATTTCTTTGGTCAGACAGTGTTAATGTTTGTTCAAGTTAATGGCTGAGTTTATGCCATTTTCTTTTACATGTTTACAATTACAATACACTATGTGGAAAGGCTAAGAGATGCCCTTTATTGAAAATTGAAAATAAAGTGATGAAAGGGCCATGATGTTTGTCCATGTATCTTTGCAGTTAATTTGGACAATTGCTTAAAAAAATGGAAAGTAAAGTAACTAGTAGTGAAGTTACTTTCCAAATGCAGTAACTAGTAAAGTAATCTGGTTACAATTTTCAGAAGTAACTAGTAACTTGTAACTAGTTACTTTTTCTGAGTAACTACCCCAACACTGCTAATATCCAGAGATGAATGAATATGTTTAGAATATGTTTAGACTCATACAAGCTCGTAGGGTTACAAAGAGATGTCGTTTATTGAAATCCGACTTTGTAAAGTGTTACGGCCGCCACCGAAAATGACGGCGGGGTTACGGGGTTTATGTAATTACATAAACTTAACGGTAAGTTTAATTTTTTCTGTTCCGATAGAACTCTTCCCACAAGGCTTTGCTGTATTTCAGCAATTTAAATGACGTTAATCAACGTTGTGGTTCCAGAGATCCTTTAAGAAACGTCACTTGACTTTTTCTTTTTCGGCCGATAATAGGCGCCGTGAGGGTCGGGGGTGTAAAAGGTTAAAATGACCTCCATATTGAATCAAATGAAAACATAAACGCAGCACCACCCTGCCCGCCTCCATACCAAGACTTCTGCAGGATTATTACACGCCTTTCCACGGCATCGAGTTGTAAATCACGTGAAACACATACATGTGGAATGCATCACATGTAGGAGATGCTTCTTTATCTCAAATGATCTCAAATTGGTGCCAAACTCTAAATTAATAGTCAGCGTCAGATGTTTAAATCTGATCAACTGACTGTTCATTAGTGACGGTCACTGTGATCACCACAGGGATTATATATATATATATATATATATATATATATATATATATATATATCGAATGACTTGCGAGAATGAGATTCCTTGTGTGATTAAATGATTAATTGGCATTATACAGTTGTCATTGTTCATTATACGTAATTCAAAAAGACATTTGAACTGATGAATTATCTTTTATTGATGCCTTAATCCTTTTGTTATTGCTGCTGTCACTCTTCTGCACATGTGCTTTAAACAAAGTGAGCGGTAACACCTCCATCCGTCTCTGAAGAGCGAACACGCAGCGCTCTCCTTGTGTTCAGTGTCGACCTTCACGTCCATTGGATCCTTGTGGCGTCGCCCTCACGCACACAACACAACGTGGATGTTTGTGATGAACCAAAGCGTAACGATTGAAATGAGGAGGACAGAGAGTGAATAATCAAATCACACGAAGCCCAACGAGCCGTCCGAGTGTCCACGGACCAAAATAACCAGCCGGTCGGGGCCAAGTGGTTCATCGGCTCAGGTTTCTGGCATAAATATATATGTATATATATATATATACGCTCCAGCAGGCTCGCTCACTATTAGACGTGGCCCCTGAAGGCCCCTGAAGGCCCCTGAAGGCTACGAGGAGAACAAGTGTGTGTTCATACGTGACTCAATGAGAGTGAAACGTTGCTTCATATACGGTCTGAGCTCCGTGAGTCACGGCTGGATAATAATGTTGACAAAATAACTCTTTGCATTTTTTATTAAGAATGATGATATCAAACATATAAATAGATGAAGACGATACAAGAGAACACAACTTCTTCAACTGTCTTCACCAATAATATAAACAAAGGATTCCCATGCAAACATATGTATTTAAATACCTTTATTCAAATGTGCAGACTAAGAGTACAAAGTAAATGTTGGTGTGACGTAGTAAAATAAAGCGACAGACGGTGTAGAGCGGGGTTGACACTTCAATCCACGTGAGAAATATACTGATTCTAACACGAAGGATCATCAGGTAGTTTTGTTTTTAGGCGCTCAAGACACCAAATGTCCTTAATAGTGCGATTAATTCATTTACCATTCAATACCGTTTCCAAGAAGTTTAATTGTCTGAACTTTTTTTTCTTACATTCATTCAGTAACGGCATTACACTGGGTGTCATGCACAGGGAAGTGACACGAACACATGAAATAAGTGACCGGCTCTCACAGCCAGGCCTCCATCTGGTCGGACTCACGATGATAAGCTGTTGGTTTACAGGAAGGAGAAACGAGACCCACAATGCATGGCAACAACAACAAGAAAACACTACTTTTTAATTAATTCATTAATGACAAAGTGTTGAACAGAGAAGATTAAAAAAGGATTAAAATCCCTCTGCAATCTCTCTCTGCAGACATTTGGAATTTCTTTGTTTGAGCGTTTTGTCAAATTCCTTTAAAAGTGATTCTGCAACTGAACCAGAGCAGCGCCTTGAAGGAGAACCTCTGATGGAGAACCTCTGATGGAGAACCTCTGAAGGAGAACCTCTGAAGGAGAACCTCTGATGGAGAACATCTGAAGGAGAACATCTGAAGGAGAACCTCTGATGGAGAACATCTGAAGGAGAATCTCTGAAGGAGAACCTCTGATGGAGAACCTCTGAAGGAGAACCTCTGAAGGAGAACCTCTGAAGGAGAACATCTGAAGGAGAATCTCTGATGGAGAACCTCTGAAGGAGAACCTCTGAAGGAGAACCTCTGATGGAGAACCTCTGAAGGAGAACCTCTGATGGAGAACCTCTGAAGGAGAACATCTGAAGGAGAACATCTGAAGGAGAACCTCTGATGGAGAACCTCTGATGGAGAACATCTGAAGGAGAACATCTGAAGGAGAACCTCTGAAGGAGAACATCTGAAGGAGAACATCTGAAGGAGAACCTCTGATGGAGAACCTCTGAAGGAGAACCTCTGAAGGAGAACATCTGAAGGAGAACCTCTGAAGGAGAACCTCTGAAGGAGAACCTCTGATGGAGAACATCTGAAGGAGAACCTCTGAAGGAGAACTGTCCTCAGGTATCCCCAAATGTTACGTAACATCGAAACCCAGGACTCTGCAGTCACATAGGTCCAACTCCAGGTATGTAAGAAGTGGGCGGAGTCATCGAGGTTTCTATACAACCAGAAGAGTCACGCCCTGGTGGTCAGGAGAGAGAATGCAGCTTTAACACATGAAGCATAGACTTCTATACAACCAGAGGAGTCACCCCTGGTGGTCAGGAGAGAGAATGCAGCTTTAACACATGAAGGATATACTTCTATACAACCAGAGGAGTCTCCCCCTGGTGGTCAGTAGAGAGAATGCAGCTTTAACACATGAGGGCCGAGAGAGAGAGAGAGAGAGAGAGAGAGAGAGAGAGAGAGAGAGAGAGAGAGAGAGAGAGCGCTTGTTAGCGTGCGCCTCCTTTGTGTGTGTGAATCTCTTTCAGGTGTGTATCAACAGAAAGAACCTAATAGGATCAATCAACTTCAATCTCGTGTGCCGTCAATACACCAACGTGTCCCCGCTCTGCAGCGTGTGTGTGTGTGTGTGTGTGTGTGTGTGTGTGTGTGTGTGTGTGTGTGTGTGTGTGTGTGTGTGTGTGTGTGTGTGTGTGTGTGTGTGTGTGTGTGTGTGTTAAACCCAGCAGCTTGTCGAGGCTAAGTAAAGCGGATTATAGCGGTTTACCTTCTCGCCACTGACGGACAACAGTTTGACACATTTATTCACGTTCTTTCATTTCTTGTATTATATTTCAGCACAACCTGCTATAGTATCTCATAACTCTCCATCTTTCTATTTATTTCCCTTCCGTTGTGTTCTCCCCCCATGACTTCCTTCTTTTACACTAAATTACATTTTTCCTGCAACAATAAATCTCTGCATAACAGATTTATGTATTTGTGTGTTATTATTTCTGCAGCTCGCCCTCCGGTGGACCTCCGTGATGGAGCGGATGAATTTATAATGCATGAAAAACGTCCCGCCTGCAAGGACGAGTTTCCATCTCCAGCAATCTTTCACGACATTTCTCTGTTTCGTCTGTGAGTCTATTGTGGTGATATTACAGTCTTTCTGTTTTATATATTAGATTATTATTGTGGATTATATTAGGTTTATTTACTTTGACTGAATAAATCACATACTACTACTATTGCATTGTCACATCATAGCCTGAAGCAATAGTTTATACCTTTTGAATTTAATAAAAGCTCAATTTAAATATGGAGGGATGACACAAAATGTCAACATCTTTATCTGAGTATAATTCAACCTTGGTTTCTTCACAATGCTTTTCAATAATTAACTTGTTTCGGGTTCCTACAAAGGCAATAAAGGATCCATGAATATGAGATTTACAGATAAGTGCAGTCCCTCCTCGTGGGTTTAAGGCGAATCTCTGAGTTTCACTCGTTGCCTTTTTAGATGTTTCACAGTTGAATTTGTTTGTGCGCCCTCTGGCGTTTCGGAGAATAATGCATCCGCCTCCGTCCAAACTTCACAACATGGAAGCACAAAAACCACAAAAACCCTAAAAGTCAACGTTGACTTATTGTGTCGAGTTATTAGTCACGTGATTCGTTTTATGTTTTGTAGAAAAATAAGCTTCATGATCTACTAACATGGGACCAGGGTGTGCATCCTATCTCTCTGCAGCAGTTACTGCTGGCTTCTTTGAATAATTAGGCAATCCCCAAGAGGCACGCACGCACACACACACACACACACACACACACACACACACACACACACACACACACACACACACACACACACACAAGCCTTTGAAGGTGCTGGGTAGTAATTATCGGAGTGAAAGAAAAGAGTCTGCAGCCTCGCTGATGTTAAGCATATTTACCATGTTCTCCATCTTAGTTTAGCATGTTAGCATTAGCTCGTTAGTACTAATTGCACACAAAAAAAAGTCCTGCTGAGGCTGATGGGAATGTTGTTAGTTTTGCAGGTATTTTGGCGCTGAATCAAAGTAAAGGAGGGAATATCAGAGAATAACCAAAGTCATTATAGGTGCAACCATTTTTTATTACTAAAACCACAAAGAAATAAAGGATAAAACGTTCACATTCTACCGACTGCACACACACACACACACACACACACACACACACGATAGGACAGCGACGCTCCGTGTAGTCACATAATTCAGTTTGTGAAGTGTAATTCGCAGCAGAACGCCAACATTCATTTCTCTCTCTCGCTTCCTCTCCTCCGTCATCACAGCGTCGCTCCGTGCATTTCTCTCTCTCTCCACCTCTTTTTTTCTTCCTCTCGCTGAGGATCTGCATCGCTATAACGGAGATTAATACGTTATATATAAGGAAAGAGCATCGCCAACATGTATCACTCCTTCCTCCATCCATCCTTTCTCTCTCACTTCTCCTCTCATGTGCGGTGATGAAGCCCAGCTGATGGCGGAGGAGACGCCATGACACCGTGAGAGCATTAAATGAACCCGTTAGCCGATGGAGCTAACGATGCCGCCCTCAGCTCAATTTAATCTTCATAATGAGGAATGTATGGATTTGATACATTTCCTGGAATTGGCTGAAAAAGCACCTGCAATATTTCAATGTTATTAAAAAAAGCATCTTACCGCTGTACGTTCTCTGAAGGGCCGAAAACGTTATATTATGAAGTCATTTTACATCGTTTTGAGTTTCTTTGGAGTCATTTTTGTGTCTACTTACGGCCATTTTGCATCTATTTTTTAGTCGTTTCACGTTTGTGGTCATTTTATCTCTCTTTGTAGTCACTTTAATTTGTTTGTAGTCATTATGGGTTTTTCTTTTTAGAATGTTTGGTAAATTTTTTGGGTAATTTAGCGCCTCTTTAGTGTGTGTTTGTGGTCATGTAGCGTTGCTTTGTGATCGCTTTGTGTTTATTGCAACGTCATTTTGTGAGTTAGACCCTGTGGGGAGCTAATGCTAACCATGCTAAACTCATGTTTACATTGTTTACTGAGGGAATACATCAAGAGAGAAGTAGAGTCATTTATATAGACTTCTATACAACCAGAGGAGTCGCCCCCTGGTGGTCAGGAGAGAGAATGCAGTTTTAACACATGAAGCATAGACTTCTATACAACCAGAGGAGTCGCCCCCTGGTGGTCAGGAGATAGAATGCAGTTTTAACACATGAAGGATATACTTCTATACAACCAGAGGAGTCGCCCCCTGGTGGTCAGGAGATAGAATGCAGCTTTAACACATGAAGCATAGACTTCTATACAACCAGAGGAGTCGCCCCCTGGTGGTCAGGAGAGAGAATGCAGCTTTAACACATGAAGCATATACTTCTATACATCCAGAGGAGTCACCCCCTGGTGGTCAGGAGAGAGAATGCAGCTTTAACACATGAAGCATATACTTCTATACAACCAGAGGAGTCACCCCCTGGTGGTCAGTAGAGAGAATGAAGCTTTAACACATGCAGCATAGACTTCTATACAACCAGAGGTGTCGCCCACTGGTGGTCAGCATTAGCATTAGCAGCGTCCACGTTAATGCAGGACTAATGCACGCAGGACTACCTCTGCAGTAGCTCCCGGTTTGCAACACACACACACACACACACACACACACACACACACACACACACACACACACACACACACACACACACACACACACACACCGATACATCCAGATTACATGCATGCCGAGCAGCAACAACTGCTTTTGGTCTAACAAGCGGCGTAATAAATGACCCCTTCAGTCTGCAACAAGCTCCACTGCACAGAAAACATTGCTGCTGTCAGATACAGCTTTAATATATTCATCATGTGCAGCCTTTTTTTTTCTTTCTCGGCTGCTCATTGGTCCCCCTTTCTCAGCTTTAATGAGGAAACGGACAATTGCGTCCTCTGGACCGGCGCGCCGCCTCGGTGGTTTGGTTGCTTCATTTAATGAGCTCTGAGATAAACGACGTGTTGGTTTCAACACAGACGGAAACGTATCGCTGCCGTCCGATGAAGAGCAAAGTGTGGTTTGTTTTTAACGATCGGATGACTTGATGTGAAATCAGTGCGGACGTCCATGGTTCACGACGTCACTAGACTATGGTTTTGAAGCCTCAAGTTGCCATCTTGATTATACTTTTTTTTAAACCAGGTGTGAAAAAAGAGGGCGGAGCTAAATACGGCCGTACGCTGAGGAAGTCACCAAATTGCACCAAGATGCGTCGCAAGAAATACGTCGCCCCAAAAATCATTACTTTCCTATGGTTCCACGCCTAAAGTTAAAATATTCTCGGCCGCGGTAGCGACCTGTCAATCACGAGACATTATGGTCTGTTTGACTCTAAATGACCATAATTTACTAAATGAACATCATGCTGTATTGAAGAAGACTTGAAACTAGAGATTGAGACATAAACTCATGTTTACAATGTTTACTGAGGGAATACATCAAGAGAAGTAGAGTCATTTATATAGACTTCTATACAACCAGAGGAGTCACCCCCTGGTAGTCAGGAGAGAGAATGCAGCTTTAACACATGAAGCATAGACTTCTATACAACCAGAGGAGTCACCCCCTGGTGGTCAGGAGAGAGAATGCAGTTTAACACGTGAAGCATTGACTTCTATACAACCAGAGGAGTCGCCCCCTGGTGGTCAGGAGAGAGAATGCAGTTTAACACGTGAAGCATAGACTTCTATACAACCAGAGGAGTCGCCCCCTGTTGGTCAGTAGAGAGAATGCAGCTTTAACACATGCAGCATAGACTTCTATACAACCAGAGTAGTCGCCCTCCTGGTGGTCAGGAGAGAGAATGCAGCTTTAACATGTGAAGCATAGACTTCTATACAACCAGAGGAGTCACCCCGTGGTGGTCAGGAGAGAGAATGCAGCTTTAACACATGCAGCATAGACTTCTATACAACCAGAGTAGTCGCCCCCTGGTGGTCAGGAGAGAGAATGCAGCTTTAACATGTGAAGCATAGACTTCTATACAACCAGAGGAGTCACCCCCTGGTGGTCAGGAGAGAGAATGCAGCTTTAACATGTGAAGCATAGACTTCTATACAACCAGAGGAGTCACCCCCTGGTGGTCAGTAGAGAGAATGCAGCTTTAACACATGAAGCATAGACTTCTATACAACCAGAGGAGTCGCCCCCTGGTGGTCAGGAGAGAGAATGCAGCTTTAACATGTGAAGCATAGACTTCTATACAACCAGAGGAGTCACCCCCTGGTGGTCAGTAGAGAGAATGCAGCTTTAACACATGAAGCATAGACTTCTATACAACCAGAGGAGTCGCCCCCTGGTGTTCAGGAGAGAGAATGCAGCTTTCACACATGAAGCATAGACTTCTATACAACCAGAGGAGTCGCCCCCTGGTGTTCAGGAGAGAGAATGCAGCTTTCACACATGAAGCATAGACTTCTATACAACCAGAGGAGTCGCCCCCTGGTGTTCAGGAGAGAGAATGCAGCTTTCACACATGAAGCATAGACTTCTATACAACCAGAGGAGTCGCCCCCTGGTGGTCAGGAGAGAGAATGCAGCTTTCACACATGAAGCATAGACTTCTATACAACCAGAGGAGTCGCCCCCTGGTGTTCAGGAGAGAGAATGCAGCTTTCACACATGAAGCATAGACTGCAAAAACCTGTGGCAGACTATGGCTGTGTAAAGTAGTTTTTTCTTATTTCATGTTTGCATTGTTCAATAAACTAAACATAAACTCGCCTGCTATCTACAGAACATAGAAACCTACGTGTGGTATCACACGGCGGTAAAAGGTGAGACGGTGAGAGTGATTAATAAATAATCTCCTCTCTATTCCTGGTTGAAGCTCAGTGATGAATGCATGTGTTAACGGACACTCTGCTGATGACCATTAGTTTTCATCGTGCCAAGGAGAAGAAGAAGAAGAAGAAGAAGAAGAAGAAGAAGAAGAAGAAGAAGAAGAAGAAGAAGAAGAAGAAGAAGAAGAAGAAGAAGAAGAAGAAGAAGAAGAAGAAGAAGTACCGCTCCACCAGCTGACTCCATGATGCAGTGATTAGTCTGGATAACAAGCGCTCCTCCTCGGCCTCCGTGAGCTGTGAGAGTGTATTGACCCCCTGACTGTTCATGTCCATTGATCTGCACCTGTTCCTGCTATCGGCTCCATCGATGCACGTAGAAGGATAAAGACATAACCTACCAGCATGTTTACAAATTAAGAACCACCAATTTCATCCCCAAGGGTCGAAAGTGAACTAAACAAGTTGTTTCACTTTCACTTTTTGCTCTCACACAGTCTCTCCAAGACTAAGTGATCGTCCCACTCGCACCAATCGAATGACACAAAAACATTGAAGTCGTATTAGGATGTAATAACAACAACCATCTTTCCTTTTGAGGCTCATTTGACGCCTTGTAGTCCGTTCTGACTGCAACGTTAAACGTGTTCATTCATCCTCTCCTGTCATCCTGCCTTTTCCGTTCTCCTGTCTTGTCATCTTCATCTTCCACTCCTCTTTCTTCCTCTTCTTTTCTCCGCTCACTCTTTGCTCCAATTAGCCATCAGCGGGTCGCAGCCTAAATCTGCTGTAACTCCTCCCCTTCTCCATGGTAGTTTCTGTCACTTATTCTGGTGCGGAAAACTTCAGCGGCACCGATGACGTCATTGCACCTTTACTTTGCGTTGGGAAGGAATTAATGGTGTGAAAACTGATTAACCAAATTAGAAAGAATTCCACATTTAATGTGCTCCTCTCCGTTGTTGAAAAGCATCGTTTAAAAACTCTAAAGTCAAACACACGTAAACAACTTCACGTGCAAAACGTCAACTTTTAATCCAATGGGAAAAAAAGTTCAGAAACAAACCTGTTTGGAGATTTGCTTGTTGCTTAAAATATCTTCTCTGCTTTCGGGTAAATAACCGCTGACTCGCTTCTGGACACACGCGCAGCGGCCTCCTGGGTGAAAGTCCTGCGTTTTGTGTTTGTCGACACGCGTCTCTCTTTTTTTACGGGAAATCAGAGACCAAAAAAAAAAACTACGAATTAATAAATCAATACATGAAAAGGTTGACAGATGCTGTACAGAACACGTTTAAATCCTCCCGTTCACACGTTGTGTCTCTGCTTGACTCGTTGCTGCTGATTGGTTGCTCACCACTAAAGGGCGACGGCGTTATTTATTGTTTTTTGCAAGTAAATAATGAGAATTGCGTCTCCTCCTCAGCTCATCAGTGTTTTGAACAGATCTGCAGAGAGAAAACTAAACTTGCTGCTGAAGGACTTTGTATGTTTTCCATTGCGTATACATATATATATATATATATATATATATATATATATATACATATTAGTACGTGACCGTGTATGTCTCCGTCGGCTTCATCCATAATTAAATCCTCATGAATCAGCTGTCAGTCCCGGTGGTGTGAAGGTCTATTCCGGTCAGGCCGGCCCACCAGGTACGCGTTGTCATCGCTCACGCTGAGATGTTAATCATCATCCCTTCATTCTCAACTTTCATCTCCTGGCCCTTCCTCCGCTTGTCAGAGTGTATTTTTAGATCCTCACATGGAATGTAAATTTAGTATTTTTTGTGTGTGTTTTTTTTTGTGAAGGAAAGGAGAAAGAAATCAGTAATGAGGCGTTAACACTTCCTCTCTCCGCGTCGTGTTGGCGCATCAACTCAGTTTGGTTCTCACCAAAAAAGTTATAAAGGGAATGCATAGCTGATAGTGTATATATATATATATATATATATATATATATACACTATCAGCTTTTCACCTCCTTATTATAGTCGCGGTCATTCTGACCCCATTCAATGTTTAACGTCTCTAAATAAATGATTGCTTCATATTTAATGAAATTTCCTAAATTAATGGGGCCAACTTGTTAAAAAACATAAAATTGACATTATATGTGTTCAACGTCCTGCACACATGCTGTACGAATGTCATGATGTGGGTTTGTCTTGTTTCCTGTTTTATTTTGTAGTCCTTGTCTTCCCTGCACTCCCTGCCCCTGGGATTGTCTGCCTTGTCCCTGATTGTTCCCTGCTGTGTCCAATCACCTGCCCCTGGGATTGTCTGCCTTGTCCCTGATTGTTCCCTGCTGTGTCCAATCATCTGCCCCTGGGATTGTCTGCCTTGTCCCTGATTGTTTCATCCTGTGTCCAATCACCAGCCCCTGGGATTGTCTGCCTTGTCCCTGATTGTTTCCTGCTGTGTCCAATGACCTGCCCCCGGGATTGTCTGCATTGTCCATGATTGTTTCCTGCTGTGTCCAATCACCGGCCCCTGGGATTGTCTGCCTTGTCCCTGATTGTTCCCTGCTGTGTCAATCACCGGCCCCTGGGATTGTCTGCCTTGTCCCTGATTGTTCCCTGCTGTGTCCAATCACCTACCCCTGGGATTGTCTGCCTTGTCCCTGATTGTTCCCTGCTGTGTCCAATCACCTGTGTTTAAACCCTGTGTGTCTCCTGCCCCAGTGTTGGTTCGTACTGTGTGTTACTGTGTGTGTCACTGTCCCCGTGAGTAAGTATGTCAGCCTCTCTGTTTGAAGTTAGTGTTTTTTGAAGCCTTTTCTTGTTTGTTTTTGTTATAATAAATTAACTTTTGAACTGTTGCAGGTGTTCTTTGGGGTCAATTTTTTACACACATTTGTTTTGGTTGTTTTGGACGACATTGAGGTCACTATAAAAATGCCATGTTTATAACCTTCAAGAAGCTTCAGGGCCATAACCTCACATAACCACCAGTGATAGTTCACGTGACACGAAAAAAACGATAATACAAAATGTGGTATTAGACATTTATTTACATGTCTCTACCATTGTATTCATATATTCCACTGCTTTTGTGAACCTAAGACCTTTGGTAAACCAATTGCCATCACCAAAACCGATATACCACCTGAGTAAAGTTATGTTTTCACAAGAGATATGAAGAATTAAAAAAAAAGCTTTAGGGCCATATTATCTATTTAGGTCCGGAGACGAGGGCTCATCCAGGAAGACGGCAGCAGGTCACGTGACCAGAGTCAAGCGCTCGCTAAACGTCAGAATTCATTTCCAAATCCCAATTTAGAAGCAACAACAAAAAGAGTGGAAACACACATTTGGTTCGATCCCAATATAACATTTCCAAAAGTTTCTTTTGACGACCTTGAGCTCCAAAAAATAGAATGAATATCTAAATGAAACGTGATGCTGCTTCCTTATCTCCTGCTTATCCGGGGTCCTAAATTAATCTATACAATTACACATAAACATAAAGGAGCTGCGTCTCACGTTAAATCATGAAGTGAATCTATAACTGAAGACTCATTGTTGTGAATATGACCTTTATGTGAGACACTGTCACCCTCCCTCCTAATCAGCTGTGTTTAATTTGATTATACAATTCCCTTCAGTGGAACCGTTCTCCATCTTAGACCTTTAGGGGTCGGTTTTAGGGGAACAACAGTGTGCCACTTTAAAATAAAAGTTTTTTTTTTCTGCCTCTTCATTTAAAATGTCCAGGATAATTCAAATGTATTGACACCAGAAACATTGAATGGAAGAGAGGAATGTGTTTTCTGTGGTCCAACGCTGCCATCTGGTGGACGTCGATGAGACTGCAGCCACCTGGTCTTCATCAGACGGTGAGCTACAGTGTTTCTGGTATAGCACTTTATAATAACTACACACTATTTAGCATTACTAACGCATGAATAAACACTTAATTAATCATGTATAAAGCATTGTTCCAACATGAACACTCATTAGTAACTCATTAGTATGCAATTCATAAACAGTTATACATGTTTTATTCTTGATTAATAAGCTTGACTATTATGCGTTTCATGATTGGGTTTTCATACTTTATAAATGATGGATTCCCCATTTGTAAATTAAGTATTCAGGATTTATAGATGATTAATACAACAATTTATAAAGTGTTAAATGATAATTAAAAAAATGGATTTAAATGTAATTTATTCATTCATTTATTTATACATATAATGATTTAGATATGCACTTTATGAATGTGTTTTAATACTGCAATTCATGGTTAATTCAAGTATTACTAGTCATGATTTAATTATTAGTTAAGTATGTTCTGTGACCTCGTCTAAAGTGAGGACTATCTCTGCGTTACAGCGCATTAATAAATGACAGGGAAGCTATCATTCAAAGCTAACACACGTCTCAGTTATCTTCAACAGAAAAGGGAAATAAACACAACATTACCATGATGTGATGGGGGCGATGCCCTCAGGGGCACGAGTGGTGACATGTTTCATAGCTACGTACCGTCTACACATTATTGATCTTTTCTGCCAGGATGCTAGCTTGCTAGCTAGCCAGCTAGCATCCTGGCAGTCTCTAACAGGAGGTCCTGAGATAGCAAGAGATATTCGGTTCTCTTTATTACGTTTAGTTGGACTTCTTTTATCAACCTGTTTACCTGCTGACCAGTGTTTCCATAGTAACACCCAGACACCTGCTGACCAGTGTTTCCATAGTAACAACCAGACACCTGCTGACCAGTGTTTCCATAGTAACAATCAGACACCTGCTGACCAGTGTTTCCATAGTAACACTCAGACCAGTGTGTAATTCCAGTTCCATCATTTTCATTCACAAACACTGAAAGATGCAACAGACCACTGGACACAATATGACTTTATTCATTTATTGTACACATTGCATCAGATCCATACATGTTTTTGATGTTAAGAGCATTAATATAAAGATAATATAAAGATGTTAAGAGCATTAATATAAAGATAACATAAAGATATTAAGAGCATTAATATAAAGATAATATAAAGATGTTAGGAGCATTAATATGAAGATAATATAAAGATGTTAAGAGCATTAATATAAAGATAATATAAAGATGTTAAGAGCATTAATATAAAGATAATATAAAGATATTAAGAGCATTAATATAAAGATAATATAAAGATATTAAGAGCATTAATATAAAGATAATATAAAGATATTAAGAGCATTAATATAAAGATAATATAAAGATATTAAGAGCATTAATATAAAGATAATATAAAGATATTAAGAGCATTAATATAAAGATAATAAGATATTATATATATATAATATATATAATATGGGAACAAGGGTCTGATCTGTAGACAGAGTGGACTGACGCTAATGAGACGACACAATCACACAAACATTTTATTAAAGAAATATGTTTAGTAGTTATCTCCCACTCAGTCGTACCAAAGATCTACAAAGACCTACAAAGATCTACACAGATCTACAAAGATCTACAAAGATCTACAAAGATCTACAAAGACCTACAAAGATCTACAAGGATCTACAAAGATCTACAAAGACCTACAAGGATCTACAAAGATCTACAAAGACCTACAAAGACCTACAAAGATCTACAAAGACCTACAAGGATCTACAAAGATCTACAAAGATCTACAAAGACCTACAAAGATCTACAAAGACCTACAAGGATCTACAAAGATCTACAAAGATCTACACAGATCTACAAAGATCTACAAAGACCTACAAGGATCTACAAAGATCTACAAAGATCTACACAGATCTACAAGGATCTACAAAGATCTACAAAGATCTACAAAGACCTACAAAGATCTACAAAGACCTACAAGGATCTACAAAGATCTACAAAGATCTACAAAGACCTACAAAGATCTACAAAGACCTACAAGGATCTACAAAGATCTACAAGGATCTACACAGATCTACAAAGATCTACAAAGACCTACAAGGATCTACAAAGATCTACAAAGATCTACACAGATCTACAAGGATCTACAAAGATCTACAAAGATCTACAAAGACCTACAAAGATCTACAAAGACCTACAAGGATCTACAAAGATCTACAAAGATCTACAAAGACCTACAAAGATCTACAAAGACCTACACAGACCTAAAAGACCTAACATGATCTACAAAGATCTACAGCAGCCCCTGAGGTCGTTCACTTCTTTATTCTTCCGGCGGTCTGGAGGTGCCACATTGAATCCTGCAGGATGGAGAGAGAGAGAGAGAGAGAGAGAGGGAGAGAGAGGGAGAGAGAGAGAGAGAGAGAGAGAGAGAGAGAGAGAGAGAGAGGGAGAGAGGGAGAGAGAGGGAGAGGAGAGAGAGAGAGAGAGGGAGAGAGAGAGAGAGAGAGATTGGAGAAAATGGACAAACTGTTTTTTAAATCGCTCTTACAGTTGTATTATTGCGCCATCGACCATAAACAATGTGATGATCCGTTCACTATATCTGTCTTTAAACACTCTGAGAGAAGAGGAGGAGAAAGAAGAAGCAAACGTTTAATAAAGAGATATATATATATATATATATATATATATATATATATATATATATATATATATATATATAAGGTGTAATAACTGTATATAACTGTAGCAGGGATCTCTTCCCCCACAGAGCCGTGCTCAGCTGAGGGAGGAATGGGTTTGTCCACTGCGCTGCTCTGCCTCCTCAGCCTGCACACACCAGTATGTAGCACTGGGCTGAACTGGGAGAGGAGGCGCACACACACACACACACACACACACACACACACACACACACACACACACACACACACATACACACACACACACGCACACATTTTTATAGGAACGGAAAGGAAAAACACAAAAAAGAATTACAATTTAAAAATAAAGGTGATGGAGCTGGAGATTAGTATGAAAGTAAATGATCTAAACACACAAAACAAACAACAACACATGCTAACTGTCTGATGGGCAGCTTCTCAGATGTATAACTAACTCTCTTTTTTGGTTGTAATAAGATACGACACTTTGAGTAAGTAATCCTGCAATATTTAATCCATCTGAAACTGAAGCTTCTGTCTGAACGCTACACTTCATCATAGATCATAGAAAACTGAAAAAAAACTAAATATTCTTTTTATAACTTAAAATCTGCTAAACATGGGGGAGAAAAATGGGCTACTGCGCCTTTAATTTGACCTTTTATCAACTTTTCTAAATAGCTGCAGGACAGACGCATACGTGGCATAAACACGGTGTGTGTGTGTGTGTGTGTGTGTGTGTGTGTGTGTGTGTGTGTGTGTGTGTGTGTGTGTGTGTGTGTGTGTGAGTACAGCCACAAATATGACGTCATAACTAGATCCTCACATCTAAATAAGAAGATATGCGTGGACAATAAAAACACTTGAATCACGTGAGCGTCTTTATTTAAACAAACACGCAGTTTTTCCCACAAGCCAACGCTTCGGTTTTTAATACAGCTGACGTCATCATATTGGTGTTGATTTACCTTCTGAATGTCGCAATTTATTTAAGTTCATTTAACACTCACCTTGTTTAGTCCGCGCAGTCGGACCGCCGCTGCAGCCACGGAGGATGGAAAGGTCTGGAGAGAGAGAGAGAGAGAGAGAGAGAGAGAGAGAGAGAGAGAGAGAGGGGTACTGCTTAATTTCACGCAGCAGCGGTTGCCAGGTTTGCAATTTATCCTCCCAGCACGCATGCGCAGTGAACAGAAGTACGACTCGAGGCCCCGGACGCAAGATGTCTGCATTCAAACTGATCCTTAAGTTACAGAACAGACTTCTTTCATCATTACAATGTACTTAAAACATCATAACTTTACTCCACGTGTGCGATGGTTATGATAAATACTGATGAATCGATGTGCAAGTAGCATGTTATTGTTGCCGGGTAGTTTAATCTATAGCAATGCATTTTATTCTGTACATTTTAGAACTCATTCACAATCAAAATATGTAAATATGACTACAGCTGACAGGTCAAATGTATATAATATTTCCCTCTAGGGGAGAACAGTGCTGTACAACAAGTACTTTGAATAAATGACATCACATTGACATGGAAGTTAAATCAAATATCTAGAAGAAAGCAACGCATAAAAACACGTTTCTATACAAATGAAAGAGAACACGAGTTTGTGGTTTTTTTTTTTTTCATTTGAGTTCAGGTATAGGTCCAGGTGTCGGACTTTACTACGTATATGTACTCAGTTTTGAGGTACTTGAGTAGTTTAATGCTACTTCCTGTTTCTACTACAAATATTGTACTTTTTTACTCCACTTCATGTGTTGAACAACTAGTTATTGGTGACGTTCCGGATTAATATTTCACATAAAACAAGTGATCAGTTTATACTATATATATATGATGCATTGTTATGGATTTAACAACCAAACACTGTATGAAAAGTTCAGATTAGCTTGATCTCATTTTACGACTTTAAAATCAGATAGATAGATATATAGATATAGATAGATAGATAGATAGATAGATAGATAGATAGATAGATAGATAGAGATATACATAGATAGATAGATATATAGATATATAGATAAATAGATAGATAGATAGATAGATAGATAGATAGATAGATAGATAGATAGATAGATAGATAGATAGATAGATAGATAGATAGATCTAATGCCACAATAGGAAATGTTTTCACTACATCACCATACATACAGGTAAGCAATACAATATAAAAAAATGCAAAATATTTTAAAAATAATATTAAATAAAATCCCTTCTTATGTATTATTATTAATAATAATAATAATAATAATAATAATAATAATAATAATAATAATAATAATAATAATAATAATAGGACAGACAGGACCCGTGGTGCATAATAAGTCCTTTCCCTTTTTATACTTTAAGTACATTTAGCTAATAAAACGTAAAACATGTTACTAAGTATGCATGCTCTGTGCTCGTTATGGATTACATGATGTTTAATAAATAACTGTATTCCTCTGCACGTCGCTCTCAAACCCTGAACTACTTAAACACAACTCAAACGCCGGCGTCTGAAAGCGCGTGTTTACGCCACGGACCTGGCAACCTCCGCTTCCGGTCAGCCCACACGACGCAGACGCAGACATGATGGCGGACGAAGTGGAGCAGGTTGGTTTCCTCCGCGTTACTTTGTGCCGTTGGGCTCGAGTCCCGCGTGCGTCCAGCCGCCCAGAGAGACGCGCGCGGGCAGGTCCGACCCGCGGGCTCGTGCTCCGGAGGGTTATCGGTTCTCTTTCGTCAGTTTGAGCTCCGTGAACGCGGCGCGAGCGGCCTTCAGGAGCACGCGCCGCTGCCTCACTGTGTGTGTGTTCTCTTTGTGTAACGCGCTTCCTAAATATGTGATAACTGCACGCGGTCGCACGTGTTCTTCTTTAATGCACGGCAACCCAAAACGTTTCGTAGTTTATTAGTAGACAAGTTTGAGTCGCTGCACTACTACTACTACTACTCTTGTGCGCATGCGCGAACATATGCGCGCACTTCTTCTTCTTTGGTGTTTTGAGTGTCTCATCTCTTTAGTCATCGGCTCTCAGCTGCTTATGTTCCTCTAGACAACAAACTAGTGAACTATAAACAACAACAACAACGTGTATTTGTTTATGAAGGAGTTCTAACCCCGAGGTTAGTTAGAAATAGTCTGCTGAACAATAAAGAAAGTATTTTATCCAGTATTCCCACATTGCTGCTTTATTTTCTAATGCGAACAATTTCTTCAACGGAAACCCAAATATAATAATTTTGATTATCAGCCTTTATGTGTCCGTCTAGTCGCTTTCCAGTATGTTTCATACAACTATTATGACATTTTATATTTCTATAGTAGCTTTAAAACGGATTTAAAAAATGTTGTTTTTAGAGCGCAGGTCAGAATATTGCCTAACGAGGATTTGTTAAATCAATAAGTCTTTTATTTATTTATTTGCTATCCAAGAACACATATCTGATAAATGTAGATTTAAAGTGGCGCTTTAGTGTAGGTTCTTTAAACTTCTTTAAAAATTACATCAACTGATCCTGAGTGTTTCATTTCTCTTGCTCTGACTATTTTTGCAAAAACGCCTTTTTGTCGCTGTCGTTGAACAACCTCCCGGGTTATGAAAGCAGCAGCCCACCGACCTTTCATTTTATTTAGTTATTTTTGTCTCTAAAGTGGTTGAAACCTGACTGACTTCCTGTCTGCTGCAGCAACCGACCACCAACACGGTGGAGGAGCCGCTGGATCTGATCCGGCTGAGTCTGGACGAGAGGATCTACGTCAAGATGAGGAACGACCGGGAGCTCCGGGGCCGCCTGCATGTAAGACACACACACACACACACACACACACACCGGTACCTGCGTGTCGTCTAACGAACACTCGTTTGTCCCAGGCTTACGACCAGCACCTGAACATGATCCTGGGCGACGTGGAGGAGACGGTGACGACGGTGGAGATCGACGAGGAGACGTACGAAGAGCTGTACAAGGTAACGGCTGCTGGCTCCGCCCACAAAGGAGTGTGTTGTAAAAGTCATGTAAATGTGTTATATTCATGTGTTCATGACGTTCATTTACGCTGAGTTTGAAATAATGAATATGCTTTTAAAAGAAAGACTCAAAATATAAGCAGGCATACATACAGGCATCTATATAAATGTTTATTCTTTTAATCAAACTATTGTCTCATTCATTTGAGTCATTTAAGGTTTACTGTATGCTTTGTATTCTCATTGTTAGTTTAAATACTACATTTACTCACTTTTTACTGTTTACACCCAGATTTCACTAAATGTTTGGTCATGGACATTTGGTTTAAAGTCATGGAAAAGTCATGGAAATTTGGTAAAAAAAATAAAGTCATGGAAATTTGGTTTAAAGTCATGGAAAAGTCATGGAAATTTGGTAAAAAAAAATCATGGACATTTTGTAAAAAAATCATGGAAATTTGGTAATATTCATGAAAATTTGGTAGAAAAAAATTCATGGAAATTTGGTGAAAAAAAATCATGAACATTTGGTACAAAGTCACGGAAATCGTTTATAAAAAAATCATGGGAATCTTGTAAAAAAAATCATGGAAATTTTGTAAAGAAATTCATGGAAATTTTGCAAAAAAATAATTCATGGACATTTTGTAAAAAGTCATGGAAATTTGGTATAAATTTTTTTTTTTTTTAATTTGGTATAACAAAATTCATGAAAATTTGGTAAAAAGTCATGGACATTTTGTAAAAAGTCATGGAAATTTGGTTAAAATAAATCATGAACATTTGGTACAAAGTCATGGAAAAGTCCTGGAACCCTCTGGTCAGAACGTGTGTGACCCCTGTGTGTTTATATATTTGTTCATCGTAGAGTAAATCATGTTTTTTTTGTGTCTCCAGTCGACCAAGAGGAACATCCCCATGCTGTTCGTGCGAGGCGACGGCGTGGTCCTCGTGGCTCCGCCCCTCAGGGTGGGCTAAACCCCGACCGCTTCCTGGTGGAACGTTTGAGGCAGCTGGGAAGTTTGCCAACCCCCCGATGGGAGAGAAGGGTGGCGCCGTCACGGCGAGCGGCGACTCGTCCTCTCGTGGGGAAGCGAGGAAACGAAACTTTACTCGAAAGAAAGAAAGAGGACTTTAGTTTTGGACAAAGAAATCCCCATTTTTGTTTTTTATTTGCGCCAAAAAAATATTGTTAACCAGGTGATTTCAGGCCGTCTGAGTTCTGTCTCTCCGGATGTTTTGTGCTCCGTGGAGCCGCCGTACGCTGGTGAATCTAGTTTTGAATTACCTCTTGTCTCTGAGTACCAGACCGTGTTACGAATGTGTCATCATGGTTTTAAGTAACTGCTTCAGGTGTGTGTGTGTGTGTGTGTGTGTGTGTGTGTGTGTGTGTGTGTGAACTCATTTTGGGGGTTTTGTGTTTTTTATTCTCAAGTGAAACTTTTTATTTTGGTTCTAAGTTTTGCAGTTATTCCAAACCCACGGTCTGTGAAATCATGGGACGTTTGAGTTTCTTCTTTTTTTTTTAAATATATATGTTTTTGTGGTGTTTTGTGGGACTGGAGGTGAACGTTTGTTTTCATTTAGTTTCGGTAACTTGAATAAAAAAGGTAATTTGAAAAGAAACGTGTCTTTCCAGCTCTTTAAAAAAAAATGGTTTTATATATATACACACACACACACACACACTCTTTAATTTATAAATTGACAATTTTATGTTGATGTGAACCAGCTGAAACCAGTCAGCTGGTTTTATATAAATAGTAAAGCGTGGACTCGTCTGTGGTGTTTCTGTGAGACCCGTCTTCATTTGTTATCAAAGGAAAAATGATATTATTAATCTTTTTTCAAACTCTTTGGCCGTGGCTCATTTTCTGTGAAGAACATTAACACAAGGCTGTAACAATGTGTACAATGTGTACTCTGTGTACTCATGAGTACTCTGTGTACTCTGTGGCCAGGAGCAACAGTTACTTTTTTTTTATTATTACATTTTATAAAAAAACAAGCACACAAAGGCAAAGGTCATATTAACCATATATGCTGTTTAAATTGCTTGTAATTGGGATGAAGTAAACATCCGTTGAGTATTTTAACATGACATTGTCAGCGGGGCCACCAGACCCACAAACACTGGCTGGATAACACAAACATGAACACACACACAGTCCAACAGGGAGAATCGTACTCCGGCACATATGGAATGAAAGAAAGGAGCAAAAAGAAAATAGAGTGTTTTTAACGCGTTGACTCAGTGCTGCGATCCATAGATTGCAGTCAGGATGAGAAGAGAATTTAAAATATATATGTATATACAGTATATAAAAAATGGGATAACCAACCGACAAAAAGGTAAATCCATTTTAAAATCTATAACAAAGTGCTGTATTGTATGAACTGTTCACATAAACATCGTCCTCGCTGTCGGATGTGTAGAGGAGTAAACAACAACAACAGTGCTCCTCTAAAACAGAAAGAAAAGGTACAAGTACAACACTACAAGTACTTAAGTAGATGCAGTAACGTCTTTCCCCACTAGATGGCAGCATACATCTACCAGGATTGTATCTGAACAACGTTCACCAACAACAAGAAGCCAGGCCTGGACTCAGCATCACCTTCAGTCACCGTGTCCTCCAGTTTATTATCATCGTAGTTCAGGACTCACGGAACCGAATGTACACGCTGTTCTGTGCAAACAATCTGCAGTTTGACCGCGTAGCTTTTTTTTTGTTCTCCCCTCGACTCCCAGAATCCCTTGCGTCCCCTCCCTCCCTCCCCTCCCATCATGCAACAGGATTATGACACGAAACCCAGGTACTCGAGGTCACAGCTGCCGTCGGGGAGTTCAGATCCGATCTCCTGGAGGAGGGTTGTGTCTCTGGAGAGTTTCCCCCCAGGTGTGAACAGTGACATTTAAAGAATGTCATTGGTTGAATAACTGTGTTTACGGCACAAAATCAGATTGTTAAAGAGGATCATAAACCCAGTATGGGACAGGAAGTGTAAAGCAGCATGGCAGAGGACTTCATGTCAGTTCTTCCTGGTTTTTATTTCTCTTGTTCGTATGAAACAAGCACTAACGTCGTGGAGGCTCTTCACTGGGAGGATGGAACGCCGCCTGTCTCGCCAGATCACCGTCACATCACCGTCACAGCCCGTTACCACTGACTGAGCCACCTCCGAGGCACCGTGGCTAGTACAGCAGTACGCGGCATCGAACACGGCATCGAACACGGCACCGACCACGGCACCGAACAGGGCATCGACCACGGCATCGACCACGGCATCGAACACGGCATCAACCTTGGTATGAAACACGGCATCGACCACGGCATCGAACAGGGCATCGACCACGGCATCGAACACGGCATCAACCTTGGTATGAAACACGGCATCGACCACGGCATCGACCACGGCACCGAACACGGCATCGACCACGGCACCGACCTTGGTATGAAACACGGCATCGACCACGGCATCAACCACGGCATCGACCACGGCATCGACCACGGCATCGAACAAGGCATCGAACACGGCACCGAACACGGCATCGACCACGGCATCGAACACGGCATCGACCACGGCATCAACCACGGCACCGAACACGGCATCGACCACGGCATCGAACACGGCACCGAACACGGCATCGACCACGGCATCGAACACGGCATCGACCACGGCATCGACCACGGCATCGAACAAGGCATCGAACACGGCATCAACCACGGCACCGAACACGGCATCGACCACGGCATCGAACACGGCATCGACCACGGCATCGAACAAGGCATCAACTTGGCATAAAACAGGGCACCGAACACGGCATCAACCTTGGCATCAAACAGGGCATCGACCACGGCATCGACCACGTCAACGAACACTTAATGAGGAGCTCATTTTCTTCTCGCCTCATAGTTTTTAGCTAAAGGTAATACAAATAAAAAAAACTGAAATTATTTAGAAATATAATAAATGAATTCCTCATTAAGGTCCACTTATTACTTTGGTTTAGGTCTTGGTGTAGGTTTGACTTTTATATGTATAATATATATATATATATATATATATATATATATATATATATATATATATATATATACACACATGTATATATAAGCTTTTTATTATTAATGTATTTTAGCTACTGAAAGGCAGGCTGATACAAAGTAGGAGTGACAAGGCAATCTCTGACTTACAATAAGAACATATTAGAAGTGTTGAAGACTACAGGTGAAAACGGTAAAACATGAAACTAAACTTCACCAGCTGATTACTGACATGAAAGCAATATTTTTTTTCCTATATAACAAGTTTTCCTAAATTATTTAAATATGCAAATGAGGCATTATTCCATGATAACGTTTTGTGGTAAATCTGCACACGGCAAACAGACAAAGTACTCAAATAAACACCTGAATGTGTATTTTGGATGTTTTCTTTCTACTAATCTGAAAAAAAAACATGTCATGTCAGTGTAAATATGTAAAAGTCACACCACTGAGCGTTTGTAGTCAGTCTCCTTCCCGTCCTTTCGCTCTCGGTTTCCTCTCAAGCGGTTGGACAGAAACTAAATCACTTGAGCGACGAGAGCGTGAACATCAAAGCGCCTCAGCGTTTCCTCACCAGGACGCGATGTTCTGCACATTCCAGCGAGCGGCGTCTTCGAGCGCTCGCGGACACGGCGGTCCTCAAACGCGACGTCATCCGACTCCCCAAATAAAAACTTAGCGACCTCGTGCTTCACGTCTTCGCACTCGAGTCAGAGATAATCTCTTTTGTTTGTTTTTGCATTCTTAGTGCAGTCGGGCGAACGGCGTCTCTGAATGTGGCGGAACTTATTTAAGCAAGTCGCCGTTGGTCGTGACATATTAAAAGGACGCACATTCACCAGACAGATATTTGACTGCATATAACTTTGCAGTAAATACTGTGTCACCTCATCCGTGTCAGTCGAATGTATCTTAAAGATGCAACATGTTTTTTACTCTGAGGAGAAGGATTGCTTCCCTATGGCTCTCAACATGGCGACAGCTGAGCCGGTGGCAAGCGGCAAATGGTGCAAACAATGCTAACAATGCTAACAGTGTTTACTCCACTATATCCGTACTAGCTAATAGCTGTTTGCTGCTATTTAATGCTCTGAATTTTGAATGCAGTACCTTTAAAAAGGTCCACTATGGTCACAGTGAACACGTGGTTACCTTGGTACATTTAAATAGAAGAAACGCTTCGGTTTAGGCGACAGAACCACCGGGTCGGGTTCAGAAGACTTGCAGGTTTGTCTCCTTGAAGCACAAACATGTATTCACTTCCTCGTCTTCTTTAAATGTTCTTCCCTCTGCGTCCGTCTCGCTCTTCTTGGACGTTTTGGGATTATTTGTCGATCTTTTTAAAAGTAATCACTTGTCTTTAGTTAAACAGCAATATGGAAACACTGCTTTAGGATGCATTGTGGGAGATGTAGTCTATGGTCACTGTACACTGTAAAGCAGCATAGACTTTAATTTTAAGACGATCATATGCCTTTCAAGCTGTCCAGGGCCACATCACAATCACGTGGCGGGCCGGCTTTGGCCCGCGGGCCTTGAGTTTGACACCTATGCTTCACAGTGTTGTTGGACTACCTGTTAGTGCGCAAAGACGCAGAGTTGAGGAGAAGAGCTGGAAATAGTGTAGGTTTGTCCCATGGTTAACATTGTGGACAGGAATAACTGCAGAGGTGACATGTAACACACACACACACACACGCACACACACACACACACACACACACACACACACACACACACAGAATCTGCCATTGAGACGGGCATGTGACCCACATAGAGAAAAAATAATCAAATCGAGGCTCATGGAACCTTGGAGCAGGGCGTCCTTGAATTAATAACAGAAACACTTACACACACACACACACACACACACACACACACACACACACACACACACACACACACTGCTTCTCTCACGGAGGCGTCAGTAATATCACCAGCCTCCTACGGTCTGCGGCTCTTTGTGTGTGTGTGTGTGTGATAACTTACTGCTCGTGGGGTTCTGATGCTCTGAACCGCACGTTTAAAAGAATAAAATAAAAATAAAAACACGAAGAATGTATAAAATAACGAATGCTTTCACTCCTCCTGTGGGCGGAACGTCAACATGCAGAGTTTTTTTTTTTTTTTTTGGGACCTGAAGCGCCCCAAAGGTGTCCTTGAAAGCAGCTGCCGCTCCCGACTCCTTTGTTTAAATGACAGCAGCAGCAGTTTTGACAGTTTGTTTTTCGTGGCTCGCTGCCGCCACAGTGCAGCGGTGAGAATGCATTTTTGAGGCGTCGCACAATTTCGACATCCAAAACCTGTAAAATGTGTTTTACAGGTTTTGAAAAGAGCTTTTTTTTCTCTCAGACCAACGGGAAGAAGTAATAAAGTGTGGGAAGGAGCGGGGTCCTGGTCAGATTGTATTTCCCACTCGATCCCCCCCGAGGCCGTACATGTTGGACAGTTTAACAGCGCTGAGTTATGTGTGTGTGTGTGTGTGTGTGTGTGTGTGTGTGTGTGTGTGTGTGTGTGTGTGTGTTTGTTACATAACATGTCACGGCTGCCTGGCAGAACACACATGTGATCTCATGGCTAAATCGCCCTCTTTCTGTCTAGCTTTATACTGTACATTGCACATGTAGTGGACTGTGCATTGTGTGTGTGTGTGTGTGTGTGTGTGTGTGTGTGTGTGTGTGTGTGTGTGTGTGTGTGTGTGCGGTCAGTCGATGCTTGTGTTCATAGGCGAGGAGGCGATATGAAAATTGAATCTTGAGTAGTTTTGTCAGAGTTCAGGAGCAGAAACTGTGTGACGCAGGGAGGAAGAAATGATTCCTGCAGGAAAACAACAGGCGAGTGTAAATTCATGCTCAAAATAGATTTTCTCTGGTTTTCTTCAACGTCAACTTTCCACTTTATTTGCCCTAGAAGGGTACTTGGAAGCAACAAATGAATTAACACGAAGAGCAACACGGGCTCGGCAGCGCTGCATCAACGGACATGAAAGACGCCCCATCTCCCCTGTGTGCGTAGAAGTGTCTCCAGGCAACAGGATTAAACACAACCTGGAGGTTGAGCAACACATCCACAGAGGGTTTTCATTGGGAAATGATTGTGTGTTGTTGTTATTCAGTGTATCTGTAGTCGTTTCGTGTGTTTTTGTATTGTGTCTAAAATTTGCATTCTAGAAGTCTGGTTGTATAGAAGTATATGCGTCATGTCTTAAAGCTGCATTCTCTCTACTGACCCCCGGGGGCGACTCCTCTGGTTGTATAGAAGTCTATGCTTCATGTGTTAAAGCTGCATTCTCTCTCCTGACCACCAGGGGGCGACTCCTCTGGTTGTATAGAAGTCTATGCTTCATGTGTTAAAGCTGCATTCTGTCTCCTGACCACCAGGGGGTGACTCCTCTGGTTGTATAGAAGTCTATGCTTCATGTGTTAAAGCTGCATTCTCTCTCCTGACCATCAGGGGGCGACTCCTCTGGTTGTATAGAAGTCTATGCTTCATGTGTTAAAGCTGCATTCTCTCTCCTGACCATCAGGGGGTGACTCCTCTGGTTGTATAGAAGTCTATGCTTCATGTGTTAAAGCTGCATTCTCTCTCCTGACCATCAGGGGGTGACTCCTCTGGTTGTATAGAAGTCTATGCTTCATGTGTTAAAGCTGCATTCTCTCTCCTGACCACCAGGGGGTGACTCCTCTGGTTGTATAGAAGTCTATATAAATGACTCTACTTCTCTTGATGTATTCCCTCAGTAAACATTGTAAACATGAGTTTATGTCTCAATCTCTAGTTTCAAGTCTTCTTCAATACAGCATGATGTTCATTTAGTAAATTATGGTCAGTTAGAGTCAAACAGACCATAAAGCAGGGGACGCTTTAGGGCGGGGCTTCAAGGTGATTGACAGGTCGACACCACAGTCCTCCGTGTTTTCAGTTCAAGGTCATTGTAACATTTGTAGTATGTTAGGAATGTTTGAGTTGAGACAGGACAGATTGGTAGAATACATGTGTATCCCTTTAACCTGACATGTGATGCTGATGTGCTTTTGTTGTTTTTCTCAGAAGGTTAGAATCAGAAGAGGAACACATGGTTTTGGTGTTGGACATCGTGATCCAGCAGCACCAGCGTTTATGTGGCGCTGGCCTGCCGGGAAGCCAGAACTATTCTGCTTTCTTACCATCCAGCAGCGGGAACATCCACACCGCCAGATCATTTGATTGGGATTTGCCTGAGATGCAAAGCCAAGAATTTAAATTGCGATGCAAAAACAAATTGATGCCCTGTGTCCTTTCCCTCTAACAAGTGACCCATTGTGGAGGTTATGGCAGCCCGGAGGGATCAGTTATACAAGAGGAGAGGACAGATGGCCAGAAAATACCAAGATGCCACAACCGTTTTATGATGCCAACGCAGAGAGCAGAGAGCCAGGCACAACTGTGTGTGTGTGTGTCTTTATAAAACTAAAGGGGGGAAAATGGGGTTCTTATGTAATACAGATTCTGTGTTTCAATATTCCTTGAGTTTATTTGTGGGTTTTTTAAGTGGTATTTACATTTTTCTCATTCCTGGTCGCACGCTATAAACCAGAACCTTCTCAAAACACTGTGAATATTTTTGCCAAAACCAAATTGTGTCTGCTTACTTTTTCATTTAACAAACATGTGAAAACAGGGTGTGTAATTTGTGGTTTCGTAACACAATCTATCACATGGATAATCACATGGATTACTAAACGGGCCGACCGAGCACAGGCCTTCATAATGTCACACAGAGAGACACGTACCGACCAGGAAGAGCCACAAAATGACCACAATGAAACATAAAACAACAACGAATAGGGGCAAAGCAAGCCAAAAGAGACACACAATAACTACAGAGACATACAATGTCTACAAGGAGACAGATAATGACTACAAAGACACATAAAACATCTATGACGAAACGCACAGAGATTCACAACAACAATTAAAATAGTTAAGCAACCACAAAGAGAAACAAAACAACCATAAAGAGACACAAAACAACCACAAAGTGAAACAAAACAACCACAAAGAGACACACAATTATCACGAAGAGACACAAAACGACCATAAAGAGAAACAAAACGACCATAAAGAGACACAAAACAAATACAAAGAGAAACAAAACAAATTTAAAGAGAAACAAAACAACTACAAAGAGACACAAAACGACCATAAAGAGACACAAAACGACCATAAAGAGACACAAAACAACTACAAAGAGAAAGAAAACGACCATAAAGAGAAACACAACGGCCATAAAGATACACAAAATGACCATAAAGAGACACAAAACAACTACAAAGAGAAACAAAACAACTACAAAGAGAAACAAAACGACCATAAAGAGAAACACAACGGCCATAAAGATACACAAAACGACCATAAAGATACACAAAACGACCATAAAGATACACAAAACGACCATACAGAGAAACAAAACGGCCATAAAGATACACAAAACGGCCATAAAGATACACAAAACGACCATAAAAAGAAACAAAACAACTACAAAGAGAAACAACACGACCATAAAGAGAAACAAAACGGCCATAAAGATACACAAAACAACTACAAAGAGAAACAAAACGACCATAAAGAGAAAAAAAATGGCCATAAAGATACACAAAACGGACATAAAGATACACAAAACAACCATAAAGAGAAACAAAACAACTACAAAGAGAAACAAAACGACCATAAAGAGAAACAAAACGACCATAAAGATACACAAAACAACTACAAAGAGAAACAAAACGACCATAAAGAGAAACAAAACGACCATAAAGAGAAACAAAACGACCACAAAGAGAAACAAAACGACCATAAAGAGAAACAAAACGACCATAAAGATACACAAAACGACCATAAAGAGAAACAAAACGACCATAAAGACAAACAAAACGACTACAAAGACAAACAAAACGACTACAAAGAGAAACAAAACGACCATAAAGAGAAACAAAACGGCCATAAAGAGAAACAAAACGACCATAAAGAGAAACAAAACGACCATAAAGAGAAACAAAACGACTACAAAGAGAAACAAAACGACCATAAAGATACACAAAACGACCATAAAGAGAAACAAAACGACCATAAAGAGAAACAAAACGACCATAAAGAGACACAAAACAACTACAAAGAGAAACAAAACGACCATAAAGATACACAAAACGACCATAAAGAGAAACAAAACGACCATAAAGAGAAACAAAACGACCATAAAGAGAAACAAAACGACCATAAAGAGAAACAAAACGACTACAAAGAGAAACAAAACGACCATAAAGATACACAAAACGACCATAAAGAGAAACAAAACGACCATAAAGAGAAACAAAACGACCATAAAGAGACACAAAACAACTACAAAGAGAAACAAAACGACCATAAAGATACACAAAACGACCATAAAGAGAAACAAAACGACCATAAAGAGAAACAAAACGACCATAAAGAGAAACAAAACGACCATAAAGAGAAACAAAACGACTACAAAGAGAAACAAAACGACCATAAAGATACACAAAACGACCATAAAGAGAAACAAAACGACCATAAAGAGAAACAAAACAACTACAAAGAGAAACAAAACGACCATAAAGAGAAACAAAACGACCATAAAGAGAAACAAAACGACCACAAAGAGACACAAAACGGCCATAAAGATACACAAAACGGCCATAAAGATACACAAAACGGCCATAAAGATACACAAAACGACCATAAAGATACACAAAACGACCATACAGAGAAACAAAACGACTACAGAGACTCAAAACGACTACAAATACACACAAAATAACTACAAAGAGACACAACACTACCACAGACAAAAGTATTACATAGACACAAAATGACAACAAAGAGACTTAATACAACTGCTACAATGACACAAAACTACTACAGAGACAACACTACTACATAGACACAAAATGACTACAAAGAGATACAACACAACAACAAAATAAACAAAATGACTACAAAGAGACACAAGACAACAACAAAGAGAGCACACACTCTAAAGTCTAAACTGTTGTTCCTATGTGAGAGAGTGAGGCCTTTTGCAAGTGTTGCATAATAATATGAGGAATACGATCCTCACCACGAACACGTAACCCGAGCCTTTGCTAATTCTTAGCAGCGTGCGACTCCAGACGTTCGTACCTGAGAGCGGCTCCAGTGAGACCACAGCCCACGAGGAGTCACATGTCAGGATTTAAACCAACAACCTTCTGGTCGGACGCCAGCTTCTGTAACCGCTGGAGCTACTTCTGCTCTTTGTTATTGCGCAATAACCAAAGGCCTCACAGGCTAATGAGGCTGAGTTCTTCTGTAAAATGACGACTTTGCAGTCAGCAGGAGCACCAGCCTCTTTTCATTTATATTGTTTTCTCAAAGGTTTCACCAGTCAGTAAGTCAAGTGTATTTATATATTGCACTTATCACAGACGAAGGTCACAAAGTGCTGGACAGGAGTCGAAAAAACTCAAAAACTAAACATAAATTGACCCAAAGTGACCATAACATTACAACAGGTGAGAAGGCATTTCAAATACACAATAAAAGAAGGCGCAGTAAAATACATAAAGAAAAGCATGGAGAAAATAAATGAATAACAACAGATAAAAAGCATGCCATAGTAGTGCATTCATTTTACACAAACGCCAGAGTAAACATGTATGTGTTTCTATTTGCTAATATTCCACTTTCATAATACAAGTGCATCCTGTTATGTTTCATCCCGCTAGTCATTTTAACCTAAAGGTGTTTTTTTTCTTCATTTTGTCTGAGCATCGATATCACAGAGAGACCAATCGGATGTTACCAGATTGTTTGCATGTTTTTTATTTTGTCCCTTCAACATTTTTTCTACATGTGCTGCGTCACGTGACTTTTCCATGCGGCCGCGTGAATGCGTTTATTTTGATGTAATCAGTGAGATGTCCTCTCATTCAGCTGAGAGGCAGCAGTGACTCATGGGAGACCAATGTGTGTGTGTGTGTGTGTGTGTGTGTGTGTGTGTGTGTGTGTGTGTGTGTGTGTGTGTGTGTGTGTGTGTGTGTGTGTGTGTGTGTGTGTGTACGAGAGCTCCTGTTTTCACCAGTTTTGTTTTGAATACAAAACTTATTTTATGCATTATTTTATTTGACTTTTCTTTCTTTAGTGTTTGTTTTTATACGTATTATTTGTAACCTCATAATTTAGTGGGCTGCTCAAGGTTTTTTTATTTTGGCTCAACCGTTTTCGAAATAAGAACACACTATAATAAGAAAGAGAAAAAATATAAAATATAAAAACACTATACGGTGGTATATGTACAAGAAAGGTATTAGATTTTTTTTTCTTCTAAATAACAGTAATAAATATTCTAGTCCTGAGTGCTGTTACTGGATTGTGAAAAGAGGGAAAAGGGGAGTTATATGGTAATATTGCACATTCCGAGAAGTGGAAGAAAGTTATGTGGGGATATTGCACAGTTAGAATACGCATGGGTTCGATTCCCCGATCACGGGCGGTCCTTTTTCCTCCAGCTTCCTCTCACAGTCTAAAGACATGCAGCTCAGGGTAATGAAGGGATTCTTTATATAAATATGTCTCAACAAAGAGGCGTGAACAAGAGGCCGCCACAAATCAAAAAGCAACACGACTTCGACTGATTCATGAACCTCGTTTAGTTTAGAGAGGACTTCAGGTCTGTTTGCTGCATAGATGCTTACATCAGCGTAAGGTAGTGATGGTACAGCTGGTCTGTACACCACATTACCTTTCCTGTAGCTGCACCACAGACACACCTGGGTCCTCTATGTGTGTGTGTGTGTGTGTGTGTGTGTGTGTGTGTGTGTGTGTGTGTGTCTTTCAGGCACCTGTGTCGACGCGGCAGAACGGCCTCATGGGAATTCAAATGAGTGGCGGTCACATGGAAGGAAGGAAGCGTGAACGCCAAAGCAAACACAGACTCTGCCAATCAATGCACCAAGCTTAGCTTAGCTTAGCTTAGCCTGGCTGTTAGCGGTAGCTCCTTGTCGAGGCTGCTGCACAGATCAAAATGGCGTCGCTGTTGTTGATGAGGACATGTTGGTGTCGTTCAATCAGGCTGTTCTCATACCAGCATTCACAGCAAATCCATATGAAAATGAATACACTATAGTTCTTAGATTTCCCGAAAAACAATGAACCGCAAAGTATAACGACCCACAGGGAGTGGAGGGGTCAAACTAACATTGGTCTTTCGCCCCCGGAGGCCACAGTTTGTTTTCCCCGTGTGGAATGAGAAGTCAACCTTGATTTATTTGTCACGTAACTTCTGTTCATAAGTAACGCCACTTCCTCGATTATTTTAGCCCAGATAGTGATGTTTTCCTGAAGCTAACTAAGACTGTTACTGCATGTAACGAGCAACAATGTGCACGTGTTGCTGAAATTAGCTTGACTTTTTCATACCAACCGTTGCATGAGAATACTTTTCATTTAAAATGTACAAAATGCTTCCTCAGTAATTTAGAGACACAGAAGAATTTCCTCATCTACAAAGGCTTTTTTTTTTTTGCTTTAATGCAGCGTATTCCTTTTTTGTTTAAACTCCTCCATGCATTGAGAAACATGAAGACGACCACAAAGGGCAGTTACGAGGTCTTCCCCATAACGGCCACATTGCTTGCACACGGTGATGCGGTTAGCATGTCCGAGCTCGTTAGCGTACGCGGCATCCCGGCTTGTTATGACCGCGCTGACAATACTGTACGTGTCTGGAGGAGTTAGCCTCACGCCGCCGGCCCTTTGTGTGACTCCTAAAGGGTTATTGTCACAGTCTGTTACAGGACAATGCACGGGATAATGTCATGGATGCTGGAATTATCAGGGACCAGCGGACAGGAGGTATTTCGCCGTGGAAAAATAAAAAAACATGTTTTTTGGGGAGCCGGTGGAACCCACACGAGGATGGAGGTTTGGAAATGCCAGACACACGGAGCTTGTTGTGTATGTGAGCGGCAGTTTTTAAACTAAACGCAGGAGGACCGCATGTTAAACATGGAGGTGCACGGCTCCGGTCTCTACAGCTCAGGGCCCCGGACCAGGAAGTCGTACTCACAACTCTTAGTCCAAACCCATCAGCAGGAACGCGTGTTTCCTTCTTTAAAACATAATCAAAATTCAGAGTACAAGTAAGTCTCAAGTCGCGAGTCCTGATCTTTGAGTTTTAATTATTTTTTTATTATTCTTTGAACGCAAACAAACTCATCCTCGGCATCATTTGTTTCTCCAATGTCAGTAACGTTACGTCATAGTTTCGTGTTCTGGTTCTCTAGGGTGACCAGATTTGAGTTTGTGAAAAAGAGGACACTTCGTTGGGGGGGGGGGGGGGGGGGGGGTAGCAGTAGTGTGTAGCATGCCGTGAACTTACATTTACGTTGAGATCGGTCGACCAATGACAGTTCTCTCTACAGTCAGAGCTTGCGCAAGAAGGTGGAACGTGAGGGAGATACCATTTCCAAAACTTGTAAGGGGGTAATAACTATTTTCCCGAACGTAGCAAAATCCCGGACGTACCATTTCCAAAACTTGTAGGGGGTAATAACTATTTTCCCCGACGTAGCAAAATCCCGGACGTTTTTGGAATCCCTGCCGGACGCTTTTTTTAGGTCTCGAAAAGAGGACATGTCCGGGAAAAAGAGGACATCTGGTCACCCTAGGTTCTCATTGGTTCATTGGTTCACAAGAAGTGGACTTGGGTCCCTAAGTGTCTACCTGCTGGGAATGGATATTGTTAAGTTGATGACACAAAATCAATTGATTTGTGTCACACTTTCTAAATAATGTTCATCTTTGAGCCTGTGTGAAGGTCTCGAGTATTTCCAGGTGAAAAGGCTCAAGTGGTGACGTCACAAGTCATCGCTGTTAAAGTCCACTTGCTCTCCTCGCGGCTGCACGTCCTCCATGTTGAGCGGGTAGCTGTCAATCTGAACGTCCATTTATCTACTACCCCTCCCTCGCTTACAGTTTTTACAGGAAACGCGTGAATATGTGAAATCAGACGGCACTCTGCCAGCTGACTCATGGGCACATTAATATCTATAAATAAGAGACGCAAGCTGTACACATGCGCGTTGCTCCTGTTTAGTCATTTTAACATGAAGGTCTATGGGGGTGGACTCGGTTTAGGAGCCGGCCTCAAGTGGACATTTGAGGAACTGCAGTTTGTGGCACTTCCGATTTGGCTTTTTTGCACTACTGGATTGCTTTGGTTTTTCACGTGCATCATGAGTTTTCATTAAAATACCAACTATTTGAAATGAATCAATAGAGGTTGATATGAACTGGCCACAGCGTCGTCATTTATAAGTTCATGTCGGGATGGAAGTGTACTTTGTGTCTGTGTTTGTTGTTATTTCAGCTACATATCTATTTTAAAGCAATCCCACATCATATTCTCTGTCGGAGGATGGATAGCGCAATGAAAATAAAATAAACGCTCACCTAAATGTTTAGAAATATGGTGAACATGAGTATCAGATCCGCTGACTGATCAGCATCTGCTTCTTCACCCCCTGCGGAGGCATTATGGACGGCAGCCATACCTCCAACATGACAGACAGGCGTTAATGACACACACATATTGCATTGTGCATTGATCATAATGCTATACTATTATGACATGGTTGACAGTTTGATGGCGCTGAAGAATGAGTTCAACCGCAAGCTGTTCTGCATAAACACCAGCAGTTAAAATAAACAGACGCCCGAGGTGACAACAGTTAATTATGGTTTACATGAAATAAAATGACGTGGCTCATCAGGCTTCCCTGCATTTCTTTAAATATTTCGTTCCTGATTCTTTGTTCGCGTCTCACTGTTACGTGAACGGGTTTTGTGATACCTCGTGTAGAGGTCACAGTGTTGAGGATACTGGAGAGAGGGCGGCAAGATGGCGTTTTCACTGACAGCTCCACTCTGCAGCACACGGCCTCGCCCACTGGCTCCGCCCACTGGCCTCACCGGGTTATTCAGGGTGAGGTGAGATTATTATAACAGAAGACATCAAAAACCACCATATGTTTAGGCCTCTGCTCGATATTTGCATCCCCAAACTAAAAAGGGTGTATCTCTGCAACCACTAGGGCGAACTTTTTTTTGGTAGCTTAGCACGACTCGTTCTTTTTTATGAGCTAAAGATTGTGTAGATGCGCGACTGTGGAGCGGGATGAAACGTTAACAGGGTTCACCTTACGGCCTAGCCCTGTCACCAGTATCCTCAACACTGTGACGAAACCCGTTCACGTAACAGTGAGACGCGAACAAAGAATCAGGAACGGAATATTTAAAGAAATGCCGGCAAACCTGATGAGTCGCGTCATTTTATTTGATGTAATTAACTGTTGTCACCTCGGGCGTCTGTTTAACTGATCTGCTGGTGTTGCTGCAGAACAGCTCGTGGTTGAAGCCCTATCATTCTTCAGAGCCATCAAACTGTAAACCATGTCATAATAGTATTGCATTATGAGCAATGCACAATGCAATATGTGTGTGTATGGTACAATAAGTATTGAACACGTTACCATTTCTCTCAGTAAATCTATTTCTAAAGTTGCCATTGACATGGCATTTATACTAGATGTCAGTAACAACCCAAATAATCCATACATACAAATAAAATCAAACAAATAAGTTCAGAAATGAATTTATGTGTAATAAAATGGGATGACACAGGAAAAAAGTATTGAACACGTTGACTGAAATGTTTTTAATACTTGGTACAAAAGCCTTTGTTGGTTCAAGACGCCTCCTGTTGGAGAAGCTAGTCTCATGCGTTGCTCATGCAACACAAAGTCTTCAAATCGTGACGCTTCAGTGGGAACTCTGGTCTTCAGCTCTTTCCATAGATGTTTTCCTGGATTCCAGTCAGCTGATTGGCTGGTTCGTTCTAGCAGCTTTATGTTCTTTCTCTGAAACCAGTTGAGCGTTTCCTCGGCCGTGTGTTTGGGATCATCGTCTTGCTGAGACGTCCAACCTCGAATGTCTCGGTCAATTTTTCCATTTATCCTTCCTTCAATGATATGAAGTTTGCCAGAGTCGTATGTTGAACCACAGCCCCTCCCCATGATGCTGCACCTCCAAGCTCCACTGCTGGTCTGCTGTTTTTGGGGTGATGTGCAGTGCCCTTTGACCTCCTAACATGGTGCATTATGGCATCCAAAGAGTTCCACTGCTCCTGCATGAATACTGCTACTGCATGAATACTGCTACTACATGAATACTGCTACTGCATGAATACTGCTACTGCATGAATACTGCTACTGCATGAATACTGCTCATGAATACTGCTACTGCATGAATACTGCTACTGCATGAATACTGCTCATGAATACTGCTACTGCATGAATACTGCTCCTGCATGAATACTGCTCATGAATACTGCTCATGAATACTGCTACTACATGAATACTGCTACTACATGAATACTGCTACTACATGAATACTGCTACTACATGAATACTGCTACTACATGAATACTGCTACTGCATGAATACTGCTCATGAATACTGCTACTGCATGAATACTGCTACTGCATGAATACTGCTCATGAATACTGCTACTGCATGAATACTGCTCCTGCATGAATACTGCTCATGAATACTGCTCATGAATGCTGCTACTACATGAATACTGCTACTACATGAATACTGCTACTACATGAATACTGCTACTACATGAATACTGCTCATGAATACTGCTACTACATGAATACTGCTCATGAATACTGCTACTGCATGAATACTGCTCATGAATACTGCTCATGAATACTGCTACTGCATGAATACTGCTCATGAATACTGCTCCTGCATGAATACTGCTCCTGCATGAATACTGCTCCTGCATGAATACTGCTCATGAATACTGCTCATGAATACTGCTACTACATGAATACTGCTCATGAATACTGCTACTGCATGAATACTGCTCCTGCATGAATACTGCTACTACATGAATACTGCTCATGAATACTGCTCATGAATACTGCTCCTGCATGAATACTGCTCCTGCATGAATACTGCTACTACATGAATACTGCTCATGAATACTGCTCATGAATACTGCTACTGCATGAATACTGCTCCTGCATGAATACTGCTACTGCATGAATACTGCTCATGAATACTGCTCATGAATACTGCTACTGCATGAATACTGCTCCTGCATGAATACTGCTACTACATGAATACTGCTACTGCATGAATACTGCTCCTGCATGAATACTGCTACTACATGAATACTGCTACTACATGAATACTGCTCATGAATACTGCTACTACATGAATACTGCTACTGCATGAATACTGCTACTGCATGAAACAAGCGTCTGTCCAGTTAGATGTAGCACGTTGTGAAGAGATTACTGCTAAAAACAAAATGGGGAAAAAGATTGAATTTAATGGATGTTGACGACACCAATTTGCAATGACGCAGGTGCCCAGTGGAAGTTTAACAAAACTTATTTTTAGTTTTTCCAGAGCTTTATTTGACGAGTTGTTACTTCTGGAATGAATCGGCTCCGACTCGACGTTGACTCAATCCCACACTTCTGGTCTGAAGGAGAAACGAACCCACTTTTAAAATGAAGGACTCGGATACCAACGGGTTTTGGGGATTTGAGCAAATATTTCAAGGGCAACAAACAACGACTTTTTGAGAAATATTATATTTTTTTCGGGAATAAGGGCAAACAAAAACAGAATATTTGGTGCAAAAAGGACTAAATGGCATAAGATTAAAAGATCCGACACACATGTATGCTGAAGCTAACACACAAGCTATCATTCTGATTATTTTTTTTACTTTTTGTAACCCACAACCTCCTCAGAACAATTTCTTTTGTCGAAAAACAGCTCTAGCCCCTGTTTCTTTGATCAAAATAAGTAAATCATTGAAAGCTTTCACTTTTCTAACCTCATCTTAGATTTGTATTTTTTTTATTTTTTATTTATTTTGTAGGTTATGTCGATTAATCGATTAACATTTGATTCCGGCGTCTCAGATTTCCTGCTTTTCTCTTTCTTATATGATAGATATCTTTCTCAGAGAAGTGAGTTATTTCTATTTAAACTAAGCAACAGGAACTTGGACAGCGCAGACTCTGCAAAGGCCGTTCCCTAAATTGAAAAAATAATAATCAAAATCAGGCTCACGGTTGTCTATAATTTAACAGAAGCATATAAACTGCTCTGGATTTCTTACAGTTTCCCGTAACAGTTTTCACCTGCAAACAATAAGAAACATGAATATTATTGAAAGGATAATGTTATTTTAAAGAACTTTTGGTTCCAACAGTGCAGTCCTTCAGCAGGACTACCAGCATGTTGTTCTCATCAAACCAAACGTAAAAAAAAAACTTTGGCTTTGACTCAAATTAAACTTCAACCAAAATAAAACGTTTTCCTTTCAATATTATCAAAGCAAATGTTTAAAGTGGCTTTAAACCAAGACAGACGGACGCATGCACATCCACATCTCACACTAAATTCCACCACAATGTCTTCATTATTCTCTCACACACACACGCACTAACACACACACACACACACACACACACACACACACACACACACACACACACACACACACACACACACAGTGAAACGTGACTTCCCCGCTGAGCGCTTTGTGGATCTAACCTCTTTGTGCTTTCTCCTCTCACATTTAAACAAATGCTTTAATATCATATAATATCTGCTCACAGCAGGAGGCAGAGAGACAGAAGTTCTGGGATAAAACCTTAAGATGTTTTTCTATGTGATGTTTAACTTCTTATCCAGTTGCATGTGTTAGCTTCGTGAGGTTGAGATGGTTTTATAAGGGAATAGTTTGTGTTTCAGCTTCCTCAATATATCTATATCTATATATATATATATATATATATATATATATAGATAGATAGATAGATATATTGACTCTTAAATGATCAGGTGTCTTTTTTTTCAGCTTACCATAACCATAACTTACGTAACTTCGTTAACGTGCGCTTTACGAACACGTCATTCTCGGCCGCTTTGTTGTTTCGTGATGTAAACAAGCCACGTGGGCAATTTGTTGCTTTTGATTCTCTCTTCAATCATTTTATTTTCAAGCTCATAAAAGTTACACATTACCTCCAACTAGTCAAGAAAAAACATAAAACACTATAAATACTATTAAATAAATACAAATAACACACAACAGCATAACGACCAACAATCAGACGAGGACAGAAAACATGCAAGAAAACATAAATCATCATCCTGCTTTTGATTCTTAAACTATTATATATTTACGCTTTAAGAAAATGTTTGAAAAAAAAAAAGAAATGTCCTTAATTCCTTGGGATGATCATATCGTCATATCATCAGCATATAAAAACTTTACCGCGTTGGACACAGCTAGAGGATGAAATATAGAACATTTGTAATTTGGGTGATTTTTGTTTAGTTCTAATCAAAGTGAACCAGCCGGCTGAGCGCCTGAACGCCGGCTTTGCTTTCAGTGAGCTGCTGTGAACATTTATCCGGCGTGTCCCTTCACCCCGGCCGTCTGCGGACTCGTATAGCTTTACACTCGGCTGACTGACGGGCCTCCACTGCTCCCGCTCGTCTCTTATTCATGCCGCTACGCTGCGACGGAGGATCACTTTCCTCCGCTCTCCTCCCGGCTCGTCCCACGCCGTCAACCTCTTCCTGAAGGACGACGACCAAATGATCACAGGGTTACAGACAGACTCTGTTTAAAATGAATAAATGCAATAAAAAATGCTGATAAATGACCTTCAGAGTACAGACTTTAGTTTCAACTTAAAGGAGCTCTTTCTAATTGTGAGACAAACTTGTTAAACTGTCATTTAGAGTGAATGTCGTAGAGAAGAATGTGCAGCTCCAGTTTGCTTTAAGATTGTTTAGTTTATTTACATCTAGAATCACACTGGTAAGTGAGGGCCATGTTCAGGGCCGCATGTTGGAGATGTGTTTCATGAGATCTCACAGACACAATATATCAGACCCAAAATGTTGGATCTGAAAGTATCCTCACACAACGCTTCGCGTGATACCTCACGAAAAAGGTTACTTTGGATTTTTGTGTGTGTTTTTCTACAAAAAGTCCAGCAACACGTGTCCATTTCTGCTCCTTACTTGCAAACAGTCTCATCGAAATATGCTTCCGTCTTCCGAAGAAACAACTTAGTTACATTTAGGCACCTATTCATTCGGGTTAACTAACAGGTTAAGCTAACAGTCTGAAAAGCTACAATGTGATACAATGTTTAATACTGTATTTAAATCAAATGAAAATGTCACCAACTCTGGTGTGTTTTGTTCAGAAATGCAACGACATATTCTCACATTACTTACTGGTTTCTTCCCAGAGCAACGGTGGCCAAAGATCATGAAAATGACAGTTTAAATATCTACAACTGCTGGTGACAACATGAACCCGTCGTGCGGGAGAGTCGTGTCTTTCTGTTAAGCAACATTGATATCAGATGTCTTTGAAATAAATATTTGCAATGTGAATACACAATGGGGGGGAAACACCAGTTTGCATCCGTATTGGGAAATCAATGTGATTTATTACAGTCCACCGAAAACGTTGAGAATCATTCGTCCAAAATGGTTTGCTTCCTCTTTTCCGCCCTTGATTCAGGAAAGACTCATTATGACTGCAGGTGAGACACCGGCTCACGCTGGACCGTTTTACAGGCGGTGTGGCTTGGATAACGACCTTGAATTCAACTTCTGAGGTCAAGTTGTTCTGTTGGGTTTTGGTGGCCTGTTGGTTACGGCCGCTGTGTGATCGAGTGGCAGCTGAACTTGAAGAGAAGGTCTTCTGAAGCACCGTGCACATGTTTGGAAAAATTTCAAATCAAATTGTTACCAAGGACTCATTCTGTATTTCATTGCTTTTAACAGTGAGTGTCATCTCTTGATTTGCAGTATCAAGTAACGGACTCAGTAGGTGTCGTATTGCAATCGAAACTCTTCAGGCGTCCGGCAGTTTATATAAGATGATGTACTTTATTCTCTTACTGTTTAGTCTGAGGAGTAAAAGCCCTGTAGGCCTCTTTCCCACATGTATTAGTGGCCTGCTGCTGTTTGGCCGCTTCAGGATACTTCAGGAAACTGTTCTGTTGTCCAGCATCCGAAATGAAACCAACTGGAACAAGGAGGAACGGCTGCCTTGGAGGCTTCATACACTTTGGCCCAGATATGGTGATGACATTTGGGTAAGAGCTGGCAGAAATTCTGTAAAATGTCAGAAATGAAAATGCAGGAGCCTACTTTTTAAATGTAATCTCCTCTGCTGCACCAGAACCTGTAAACACGTTTTTAGCCACACAAAGCAAGAGGTGGTTGTCGCTCCAACACTCAACAACCACCATAAATGTGTCTTGTGTGCGTCCAATAATGGGGACCCTTTTGTATCAGGTCACAGGGTACAAATCAAGAAAAGAACATGGTATAAATCCCCCCACAAAAAAAAACAAAAAAAAACATGTTAGGTATCAAATTAAACATACAAATCAGGGCTACAATAATATATATTCCCCATGTACAACCTCTAAACACAACTCAAACAATAAATAGGATTAGGGTTAGGGTGAGGGTGAGGGCTTAGGGTCCCCCACTTATTAGCGTAAAACGTGCTAACTCGTTAAAGTTGCTTTAAGGAACTTTCCCTTTGTGTGGATTTGGACGCCCTCAGTGGTTCAATGAGCATCGCCGTCTCATGTCGTAAAGATCCGCAGCTGCCAGACCGCCTTCAGAAAACCTCTGGTTTTACTGCAGCCGGAGTCTGGCGGTCTGATCCTCTCAGTCCTGGTCCTGGTCCTCCCGTGGCCCCCTTCCCTCCAGCGGGCCCAGCGATGCGGCCCGGGCCTCAAGAAGCAGGCGGTGAGCTCCAGGCCCAGAACCACGGACGGACCCTGGTCTCCGTCTGCAGTGGAACTTCCCGACAAAGTTGATGGACAGGTCATCGTGACAATAGAGTATCACCATTTTATAACCATGACAAAGTTCCTTGTCGTAGCTTTAGCATGTACGCTAACTGAATGTTCACATAAAAGTCGTCCCTTTGTCAAAATGGTCATATTAAGTACATCAACAAGATTTAGAGATTTAAAAAATTTCCCTGAATATGTTGGACTTTGACATTATATTAAGGACACACCTGGTTTCTAAGCATGCTGTCTTCAGGGTCTGGCCTCTTTATCAGACATTTGTCACTCCGAGTGAGCCGGCTCCGTTACTCGTGTTCCTTTTCTTTATAAGTAGTGTCAATGTTGAAATGTGAAGGCCTAATGTTAGCGGCTCTGTTTGTGTGTGTGTGTGTGTGTGTGTGTGTGTGTGTGTGTGTGTGTGTGTGTGTGTGTGTGTGTGTGTGTGTGTGTGTGTGTGTGTGTGTGTGTGTGAGTTAAAGATTCAACAGTCCCAGAGGGGAACCGGGTTGTTGATGTAGCATTTGGTCTGAATGCAGAGCATTATTTTGCTTTGTGTTGGTTGGTAATAGTACCCGGCACAGTGTGTGTGTGTGTGTGTGTGTGTGTGTGTGTGTGTGTGTGTGTGTGTGTGTGTGTGTGTGTGTGTGTGTGTGTGTGTGTGTGTGTGCATGCGTGCGTGCAAATCATATCCAGTGTCTTAGTTCTGAATCGTTTATTTATCTGGTTCAGTCCCAGCTGTAGCGTCCGCTCCTGCATGTTCTTGCTCAGCGTCCACTGGGTGCGACCCAAAAGTATCCCGCGTTATGTAATGTCTTTACTATTTCATCATTCTGTCTAATTTTAGAACGGAGCTCTGCTTTTGCCTTCCGTCTCCTGCTGAATCGATCCAGAGTGTTTCTCTGGGAAAAAAACGGGCGTTCCTCACGTGTCGAATGGCGGGTCGACCGTAACGAGGCGCCGCCATCTCCGTTATGTCTGCCGTTAAAATACAGTGAATAAAGACCAAACGCCCGCTGGACAACAAAACAGGTTTCCTGTAAAAAAACTTTTAAAATGTCACAGATGCGCGCAAATGTGCCCCAATGCAAATGTTGGAGACCTCGCCTGAATGTTCTCTGTTCTAAACCCTCTCTAACTTTGTTCTGCTTCACTTCATCAAAGTCAACCTTTGCAGAGAGAATGTTCACATATTGTGTTATGATTTGGGTTAGTGAATGTTCACATATTGTCCTATGATTTGGGTTAGAGAATGTTCACATATTGTGCTATGATTTGGGTTAGTGAATGTTCACATATTGTCCTATGATTTGGGTTAGAGAATGTTCACATATTGTGTTATGATTTGGGTTAGAGAATGTTCACATATTGTCCTATGATTTGGGTTAGAGAATGTTCACATATTGTGCTATGATTTGGGTTAGTGAATGTTCACATATTGTGCTATGATTTGGGTTAGAGAATGTTCACATATTGTGTTATGATTTGGGTTAGAGAATGTTCACATATTGAGCTATGATTTGGGTTAGAGAATGTTCACATATTGTGCTATGATTTGGGTTAGAGTTGGACCTTACAGCTGCATCATTTCAAAGAAATAATCATCCTGAAAGTGCTTTATTTATAGGCGGACCTGAAACCTTTTCATTTTTTTTGCTGTGTGTCATCTTCATTTAATCTTAACCAGTAACATATAGACTGATATTTACACATCTGAACAACATCTCACATGTGTACCTATTATTATAACACCAACATTATTCAAATAGCCCTAGTGGTTGCAGAGATACACCCTTTTTAATTTGGGGATGACATTTTCGAGGAAAGGGCCTAAAAATAGGGTGGGTTTCTTTTGGTTGAAGACGGTTGAAGGAAGCCCCAAGCCAAACGCTGAGGTATGAAGATAAATGTGAACATATAGTCATATATAAATACATATACACTCCTTTGAGTACTGTGACATGTTTCAGGTTGCAGCCCACAGTTTATTCTGGATTCAACACTTTTCGCCCCCCATATTTTTTTTGTGCTCTCATATCCGTGCTGTACACGCTCTATGACGCCGGTGTCTTTGTTGCACTATTAACATATTTATGATGCGTTGATCACAATACACTATGATCCTGCAAACACAGGTCAGAGTGACCAGCCATTATGACGTTTTGTGTGTATTGTTATAAAGCAGTGAGGATATTTATCAGTCCTCCTAACTACTATTATGAGCGGATTGTACAGTATTATAATGAGACTGTTTATAATGCGATATAGATATGGGCGTCACACAGGAAGAGAATGAAATGCCTACTGTTGGAAATCATCCTAAAAAACAAATTAAACAAAGGAAGCCAGTAAAATGTCAATCTGATTGCATTCAGCAATTTAGGACTCCTTACACCGGTATTGTAACGCAAGTGTGCATGTGGGCATGCAGCTGGCATGTAGCTGGCATGTAGCTGGCATGCAGCCGGCATGTAGCCAGTATGTAGCTTGCATGTAGCCGGCATGCAGCTGGCATGTAGCTGGCATTTAGCCGTCATGTAGCCGGCATGCAGCTGGCATGCAGCTGGCATGTAGCTGGCATATAGCCAGCATGTAACTGGCATGCAGCTGGCATTTATCTGGCATGTAGCCGGCTGGCCCGTCATGTTCTAAGCTCAGTTTACAGAAGAAACAGTACAAACAAAGATGTTAGAATGAGAGGCTATAAACGGACAAAGGAAGTGAAATGAGAGTCATCTAATGAAGCACGACATTGATCACATGATGCTCTGATTGTTGGGGGATTTGTCTTGTTTTCTAAGAACGTCGTGACGGCTTCAGCTGTGTGTGTGTGTGTGTGTGTGTGTGTGTGTGTGTGTGTGTGTGTGTGTGTGTGAAGAGCAAGCTTTGTTATCAGAGACTCGTGTGGGTCAGCTCAAGTTCACATTACACCTGTTCTCATTGTCCTCAAAGTGTCTGTCAGACAGAAAGAGAGAAGGAAAGGAAAAGAAAAGACAGCGAAAAAAAAGATTATCAGAGAAACGGAAAGAAGAAGCCTACGTCAACGGGTAGAAAGCCTAACGCCTTTGCAACTTTGGAAAATATAACAATTAATCTGATTTATATTGCGCTTTCCATATTATAGAATGAAATGGAAAATAAAAACAAGCAGTACGTGTGTGTGTGTCAGGTTAATTCACTAATGGGCACTCTGGTTGAATCGGTTGGATATTTTCTTTTACGTACAAGTTGGACAAAAAATTACAAAATAAGTCAGAGTTCAAAACTCCCGAGTCACACCCCAAAAAACGGGTGCTGAATTCTTCATCAGGAGGTCTTCCTCACTCTCCAAGTCCTCGTACTCCCATGAATCAATACCAGAGCCACTGATGTGACATAGCAAAAAAAACAATATTTCTGCATTTTCACTCGCAAAGCAAGTTTGCATGAGAGCACAGATGAAAACTGACCACCAAAATGTCCGCCGAAATCTAACATTTCTTATAAAGCCCCACTTGAACCAATAGGAGCTTCATGTCATGACTGACTGACTACATTACCCAACTAGAGTCTACGTTGAAGAACAGGGTCAGCCTCTCTTTCCTTACGTGGCTCAAGCCTGTCACGTCGTACGGCTCAGATGACAGGCGTTTCGTATACCCAATGAAATTGCCTAAAAAACGGGTCTAAACAAGAGGGGGTGGAGATAATCACAACAGGCTTCAAGCTTCATGAGAACAGACCAGCTGCTGACAGCTCCTCAGTTTGGCATTGAAGTAGCACGGAAATGCATTTATACTTCATTTTCTCTGTGTCAGCAATACTGGTAGTAAATATGAATAGTACCTCTATAAGTTTGCAAGACTATAAGCATTTTAATAGGTATATAGTATATATATCATGAATATTTTCAGTCTCAAAATGGAAAAACGCCTAGACATTTCATTAGAAAAACATGTGTAAAATATACATTTTCTGTGGGATTGATATCTACTTTTTACTTAGACTAGATAAGGCTTCAGGCTATTGTCCCATTGTGTTTTCCAGTTCATAAGTCCCATTTATAGTCATCTATAGGCATCTACTTGAAAAGAAATGTTCAGGCGGAAATAAAAACCTTATACTTTATAGTGTGTTCAAACTTATGATAAAACGATATTCCACACTTGTTTGGTATGTAATGGAACCCCTCTGTTGTGGAACCAGAGGCGTTCAAGGTCCAGGAAGAAAGTTAGGGCATTTTGACTCTCAGCGGATCTAAAATTACAGTTCACAAAATGTGCATTAAATGAATTACTAAAAATATTTAACTTCACTTAATCAAAGTCAAACTGTGCAGAGACACTGTTAACACATAGTGCTCTTAACTGGTCTCACAAGTGTTTTCTGTATATTATACCTTTTGAAATTATTCAAATAGCCCTTGTGGTTGAGGAGATATTATGTATGTAGTATGGGTATGCTAACCATTCACAATCTTTAAGAAAACATGGCTGTGGCTCAACTGGGGCTAAAGAGGTTTTAAACTATTCAGTATTGCTCGCTAGTGAAAGTTGAAGCAGCCTCCTGCATCAAGACTTTCACACTAAAGTATTGAAAACGAGTTGTAAACATGTAATCACATTCAGCTGTGCACACTTTGAATATAAAATAAATAAAAATAATAATAAATTAAGTATAAAAGTAATAATCCATACAGCACATTTTACAGCACATTTCAGTCTGTTTTTCATTTACTGAGACAGAGCTCAATACATGTCTTTTGGGCTCCTTGTGTGCAACGGGAGGCCTTCTGGAACGAATGCCGCTCTGAGCCGCTTGGCGGAGCACCTGCAGAGGTGCAGGCGCCGCTCGGTAGGGAGCCTCTGGAAGTGGAGGGGTGACGTGAATACTATCCCCCATGATGCCGTGGGGCCTTTGCCCTAAACCTGCTGCTCGCAGGATGAGGCTGAGGCACCCCGGTGGTTTTGGAACAAGCGTTCACAATAGTTTGGAGATGCTGAATACTCTCGCTTTTCTTTTGGGCGTGCGTCTGTACTCCAGCTTTGCAAACTATCGGCTGGTTGTGAACAGCTGCTGACGCAGAAGCATCATCAGCATCATCAGCATCATCATCATAAGCAGCATCATCATAAGCAGCATCAGCAGAGTGTGAGCTTCAACTCTGGGGAAATAATAAGAGCCAACAAATTCACACACTTCTGTCTCACCATTTGCCTTCAGGATACATTTTTTATATTATAAATAAAATAAAAAGCAATCTGAATGGTAATCTATCTCCAATTCCAGGAACAAAAGTCGGGTCTACCTTCCCACCTCGAGGTGCTCTGTGCTCAGCTTTCACGTCATGCTCTGTGTTCGGTGTCTGATGAGTGAACCTTTAAGCAAAAGCATTGCTATGTTTCAAAACAATGCTGCAAATATGATCTTTGGAGAATAACCCAAACGGTGACACGGTAATGTGGTGAAAAGGCACATCATTTTATTTTTTGGGTGATCCGAGCTGCGAGCAGAGCTGTGGTTAATTCCTCTCTGGTTGCACCAAGAACCCAAGGGGCCTTAGGTTGGACCCCCTGTGAGGTTTTGGATCAAAGTTTACTCCATTGTTCGTCTCCGAGATTAAGATTAATGGTCTCTTTAGGGGTCTGCCATAATTCTGCTGACTCAGCGAGAGCCAGATCTCATTTCCTTCAGTTTTTTAAAGTGGAAAAATCCAGCAGTTTGGTTTGTGTTCTTGCAGAGATTATCTAGCAAATGCCCTCGCTCGCCAATATATAATTAAGGAGACATTGTTATTATTTCACGAGGGCCTAAACGTTGCCCAACACAAGCTAAAGCCCCCCTCAAACCCTATAGTGTGTCCACGCTGCCTGCCTGTCTTTATAGTTATGCCCTAAATAGTACTTTATTGTATTTCTATGTATCTCAACCACTCACCAATCGACCTGCCTTCTTCTTTCATGGATGTTTTTCAGAATAAAGTCTCTTCGTGAACACTGAGCCCTCATGATTTTGGCTAACTTTAAGCCCCTGGTAAATAATGCAGGTATGTGAAAATCAGAACCACATCTTGTTTGTTTGTTTATTTGTTTGTTTGTTTGTCCCTGTAGGCCTCCGTGTAGAGTACCTTTAGAGGAGAGAACACAGGGGCCACAGTACGATGGAGCAACCTGCAAACATGACCTGACTCCAGTGGGTGTACATTATGCTATTGTTACACAATATGTGAATGTTCACAATATGTGAACATTCTCTAACCCAAATCATAGCTCAATATGTGAACATTCTCTAACCCAAATCATAGCACAATATGTGAACATTCTCTAACCCACATCATAGCACAATATGTGAACATTCTCTATCCCAAATCATAGCTCAATATGTGAACATTCTCTAACCCAAATCATAACACAATATGTGAACATTCTCTAACCCAAATCATAGCACAATATGTGAACATTCTCTATCCCAAATCATAGCTCAATATGTGAACATTCTCTAACCCAAATCATAACACAATATGTGAACATTCTCTAACCCAAATCATAGGACAATATGTGAACATTCTCTCTGCAAAGATTGACTTTGATAAAGTGAAGCAGAACAAAGTTACAGAGGGTTTAGAACAGAGAACATTCAGGCGAGGACTCATTGGGGCTCATTAGGGCACATTTGGGCTATTGTAATGTTCCTAACCATATATTTCACTTGTATATTACTTCTGGTGTTCAATACATCCAAAATACAGCAGTTTTTGGGCTTTTATTTTAAAAAAATCATAAAACAACCTATGATTTACAGTTTTATATCAAAATCGCTCAGTTTCCCCGCCTAGGGGGCGAAGGGTTAATAATTGGTTAAAGAAAAGAAACACTCTTAACAGTGACATAAAGCCATATGACAACTATTTTGTGCAGGTCTGTTCCATAAAATCCAAATAAAAATACATCTTAATTGCAGGTTGTAATGCAACAAAATAGGAAAAAGAATCCAAGGGTGATTTCAAGACACATTGGACAGTTCAAATGTCTTGCGAAGGCTCTGCCGCTTGTTTCGCATTAAAAGTTCGACGCAAATGAGTTTAATGTTGATATTGATCTCTGGCCGCAGCCAAAGCAGCTGTTTGCAAATGTTGCCGGATATTTGCACAGGCTGGCCAGGGATTTTACTGAGAGGTACATATCTGCACAGGTTCAGCAGTGTGTGTGTGTGTGTGTGTGTGTGTGTGTGTGTGTGTGTGTGTGTGTGTGTGTGTGTGTGTGTGTGTGTGTGTGTGTGTGTGTCAATGAAACTGAGAGACAGAAGAAGTAGTGAGAGTGAGCTGGAGAGATGGATGGATTAAGTGGTTTGGTATCGGATGTTTCTGAGTGAGCCAACTGGCAGCCATGATCCCTTCTCCTATTCCATATAGACACACACACACACACACACACACACACACACACACACACACACACACACACACACACACACACACACACACACACACACACACACACACACACACAGGTTTTGTTTGAATTGGGTCGGTACTTACTGGCAGAGACTACCAGCACATCAAATCCTTTAAACAGCTCAAGAGTGATGTGAAAAAATGACAGCAAAAAAATCTTTTGGAAAACATTTTGCTTTTCCCTTGAGAAGTGTAACTGGAGCCAATGCAGTGTGTAATGCAAGTGTCTCACACTTGCATTCTCTCTCCTGACCACCAGGGGGTGACTCCTCTGGTTGTATAGAAGGCTATGCTTCATGTGTTAAAGCTGCATTCTCTCTCCTGACCACCAGGGGGTGACTCCTCTGGTTGTATAGAAGGCTATGCTTCATGTGTTAAAGCTGCATTCTCTCTCCTGACCACCAGGGGGTGACTCCTCTGGTTGTATAGAAGTCTATATAAATGACTCTACTTCTCTTGATGTATTCCCTCAGTAAACATTGTAAACATGAGTTTATGTCTCAATCTCTAGTTTCAAGTCTTCTTCAATAAATTATTATATTTTAGTAAATGATGGTCCCATTTTGAGTAAAATAGACCATAAAGCAGGGCATGCTTCAGGGCGGGGCTACCTTTTGATTGACAGATCGCTACCCGAGATGTATACAGAGACTCCTCCTCATTCCAAATACGGTCACTTTCGTTCACTGGCTGCAAAAAGCCAAGATGGCCGACGGCCAAATCGTCAAACTCGAGGCTTCAAAACATCAGTCCACAAACAAACGGGTGACGTCACGATGACGCCGCCCACTTCCTACACACAGCCAATGATACGAGCTCGCAGTCGCATTGTGACGCCATGACAACACTTTTAAGCGCGGTCATGTTGCGTGCACTTTAAAGTGCACAGTCCTTTTTGAGAAGCTTTCCTGTAACTCATCACATCAAAATGTGTACTTATGTCTTATCGGCTTATGTAACCGTGAGTGCCGTAAGCCTATTTCTAAATATAGCTGCGTGTACATAAAATCTATTAGCCCGCAGCATGGAGCTAATGTTTAATATAAAGAGCACATTTATTGACCCGGACTTTGTGTTCTCTTGGCTTTACTTTGAATACTTTGTCTCGCTTCAGTTGTTTTCTGCATATTTATAAGCATATTTTTCATAGATGCATTCAGTGGGACTGACGCTCAGTTTATACTTCGAATAAATATTTTGCAGCCAAATCACATACATAGTTTACAGGCTATTCAACCTCCGTATGATGCATGTGATACTCTTTCTGTACAGGTCTCGTACAAAGGCCATGAAGCATGAACATGAGATGAGGCTTTACAGATCATTATTATTCCTCCTCGTCACAGTGGAGGTTGGTTTATGGCTGTTTCCAGTCTGTGAGCATATCTGTTTATTTTTTCCAATCCAATGTGCTAATAAGTTAGCTTTGTATTTTCGGTACATATATGGTAAAAATCTTCTGATGCAACTTTCTGCAAGAAAGCTTATTTCCCAAAACTCTTTCCTTTTAACCCTCTGTCCACCAGAGCCATGTTTACACGGTCAGTTATCCAACCATCAAAGGATGAGACCCGCATGACAAATGCATTCCTATTAATAATAATAAGGTGTAGAGTCGGGGAGATATTATTAGAGGTTTCCACAGTTCACAGGAACTTGACTCCACCGTAGCTAATCGCCGGTGTAGCCGGCAGGAAGATCTGAGGCGTGTCGGCCGGCGGGCGTGAGGCCTGCTGAGCCTCCGGCCCGCGGCCGCAAATCTCCTGTGGAACGCCGCGCTGACAGACGGCGGCATGTGTCCGGCAACGGCTGGACGAGCGGCGGGGAACCAGATCGCTGTGGTTTTATGTTTTTCATATGGTCAACCCTGGCAGTTAAAGACACGTGAACAAGTAAATATATGTACAGATATACCCAACGTGTGTTCGCATTCTGAAGGAGACGTAGAAGAGACTAGAAGTGTGAAGCTGACGAGATAATACGGCCGGTTATGTTTTCTCAGCTGCATCAGTTAGTCACGGTATGAAGCCAATGTGGAGGAACGACAATTATAATACACTTATTCCTATTAATCTAATATACGTAATCCCTTATTCTAATACAGTAATAAGACATGTGTTATTCGTCTAATTATTTCAAGGACAGACACACAGAACTATTTATGTCTGAGGGCTACAAGACAGGGATGCCAATGCAGACATCTGTCAGGGTTTGATGTTAAAGCTGCATTCTCTCTTCTGGCCACCAGGGGGCGACTCCTCTGGTTGTATAGAAGTCTATGCTTCATGTGTTGAAGCTGCATTCTCTCTCCTGACCACCAGGGGGTGACTCCTGTGGTTGTATAGAAGTCTATGCTTCATGTGTTAAAGCTGCATTCTCTCTCCTGGCCACCAGGGGGTGACTCCTATGGTTGTATAGAAGTCTATGCTTCATGTGTTAAAGCTGCATTCTCTCTCATGACCACCAGGGGGTGACTCCTCTGGTTGTATAGAAGTATATGCTTCATGTGTTAAAGCTGCATTCTCTCTCCTGACCACCAGGGGATGACTCCTCTGGTTGTATAGAAGTCTATGCTTCATGTGTTAAAGCTGCATTCTCTCTCCTGACCACCAGGGGGTGACTCCTCTGGTTGTATAGAAGTCTATATAAATGACTCTACTTCTCTTGATGTATTCCCTCAGTAAACATTGTAAACATGAGTTTATGTCTCAATCTCTAGTTTCAAGTCTTCTTCAATACAGCATGATGTTCATTTAGTAAATGATGGTCATTTAGAGTCAAACAGACCATAAAGCAGGGAACGCTTTAGGGGCGGGGCTAAAGGTGATTGACAGGTATACGTCACTCCTCCTTGCTCCAAATATGGTGACTTCGGTTCATTGGTTGTGACAAAAACAAGGCGATAGGAATCGTGTTTTCGTTACTTCAAACATATCCTCTCCACTTTCTCCACTTTTCAAACATGTCCTCTCCATCTTTCTCCACTGAGTCGGTCGCCATGTTTCTACGGAAGCCCAGAGCGGACAAACCGAACACGGCTCTGGTTGCAGTCCTCAAACTCACCGCTTGATTTGCTGCTAAATCCTGCACACTGGCCCTTTAAGCCCGACGCGTCACCAAAGGAACGACAACCGCACGGCAGACATGTTTGAAGCATTGAGTTGGACAAGAGACACGACGACGACCTCTGACCCCTCGTGGGGTCGGGTTACACGCGGGGCTTCCACATTGATGTTGGGTTGTTTTTCAGAGCTTTATTTACTCAGGGTGCCCTCAGGGTTCATGACCTCTGATTCACGGCCCGTCACTCACTCCTCAGGGCCGGACGCACACGTCACACGTGTGTGCTCACCAACACGCAGACCTCAGACCAGCCGCACGGTGTTGAGTCTGTGTGGATTGTGAAGGACGTCATGGACCTGCTCTATCTGAAGAGTGTCTCCAGAAAACCTCTGTTATGATTTGACGCCGTACCTTCTTCTTCTTCTTCTTCTTCTTCTTCTTCTTCTTCTTCTTCTTCTTCTTCTTCTTCTTCTTCTTCTTCTTCTTCTTCTTCTTCGCATTGACAGAAGCAAACACACGGCTTTATGAATCCATTTGCTAGAAATGCATTTTTTCACATTTATTTTGTGTGTGTGTGTGTGTGTGTGTGTGTGTGTGTGTGTGTGTGTGTGTGTGTGTGTGTGTGTGTGCTCTACACACAGTTTGAGTTGTGAGTCCCGGAGTGTGTAACGGTGGCTGGAGACAAGAGAATACATGCCAAGAGAATAATCTGTTAAAACCGTTTACATGCATCTGGATATGTACTGTACGTGTGTGTGTGTGTGTGTGTGTGTGTGTGTGTGTGTGTGTGTGTGTGTGTGTGTGTGTGTGTGTGTGTGTGTGTGTGTGTGTGTGTAGGTAACAGTTCCTGTTAGCCTTCAGGCTTAGTCTACTTCTTCATAACACACACACACACACACACACACACACATATATATATACGTATAGGCACACACACACACATATATATACGTATAGGCACACACACACACACACACACATATATACATACGTATAGGCACACACACACACACATATATACGTATAGGCACACACACACACACACACACACATATATACATACGTATAGGCACACACACACACACACACACACACATATATATACGTATAGGCACACACACACACACACACACACACACACACACACACACACACACACACACACACACACACACAGTATATAGGGGTTTCTGAGTACAATGAGGAGTCTCGGCCCTCTGTCAACACGGCGCTGCTTTAGCTGCTGAGTTAGCGATGAGGGGAACTTGTTAGTTCGGCTGTTTGCTCAGCCGAGAGTCAAACAGCTCAACGTCAGGTCTCTTGGTTTTGTGTTCATGTCTGATTTTGTCCTGAGAAACACACAAAAAAAACCTCTGTGAACGTTAATTAGGGTCCTTTTTGTGGTGGACACATAGATTACAGGCAAGATTAGTGTGGAATATCAAGAAATACCACTTATGGTGGTTCCAACCAACACGGGACTGTCAACCTCCAGACCCCCTAAAATAATAAATAATAAATAATTTAGCTTGGCTTTTTTTTATTTTGGTGATGTCATTAAATTAAACTATTGTTTCTCACATGGACAAGTTATTTATAACTCTAACATGCTACATGTGTGTGTGCGTTCTGGTTTGTATGTTTTCTCCCCCTTCAAATTACAATCCAATAGCCTACTTAACTGTAGGGCACTAGGACCTTGGGGAGGCTGCTGCGCTGGCTTTCTCACTCTGCCAAGTAACGTCTCTCATCACAGCAGGATTATACAAAGGAGTTTATCTCATAGTAAACTACACCAAGGAGTTTATCTCATAGTAAACTACACCAAGGAGTTTATCTCATAGTAAACTACACCAAGGAGTTTATCTCATAGTAAACTATACCAAGGAGTTTATCTCATAATAAACTACACCAAGGAGTTTATCTCACAGTAAACTACACCAAGGAGTTTATCTCATAGTAAACTATACCAAGGAGTTTATCTCATAATAAACTACACCAAGGAGTTTATCTCACAGTAAACTACACCAAGGAGTTTATCTCATAGTAAACTACACCAAGGAGTTTATCTCATAGTAAACTACACCAAGGAGTTTATCTCATAGTAAACTATACCAAGGAGTTTATCTCATAATAAACTACACCAAGGAGTTTATCTCACAGTAAACTACACCAAGGAGTTTATCTCATAGTAAACTACACCAAGGAGTTTATCTCATAGTAAACTACACCAAGGAGTTTATCTCATAGTAAACTACACCAAGGAGTTTATCTCATAGTAAACTACACCAAGGAGTTTATCTCATAGTAAACTACACCAAGGAGTTTATCTCATAGTAAACTACACCAAGGAGTTTATCTCATAGTAAACTACACCAAGGAGTTTATCTCACAGTAAACTACACCAAGGAGTTTATCTCATAATAAACTATACCAAGGAGTTTATCTCATAGTAAACTACAGCAAGGAGTTTATCTCACAGTAAACTACACCAAGGAGTACCATCATACAATATTTATCATTCGATAATTAAGATGTACTTGAAATGTGTTTTCTTCTTCTATTGAATGGTATATTTGACACTGAACTATTACTGTATCTCAGTGATAGTGTCCAATTGAGCATAA
>JBAMJR010000173.1:877500-880000 GCA_038501785.1 Myoxocephalus aenaeus
CACCTCCCACCGACATGCCGCACATCTGAGTGTTTTGCACCGACACTGCACTTGAGATGAGATCAGAGCAAATCATAGTCACTTTAATGTGATTTAAAAACACACACACACACACACATATATATATATATATATATAACAACATTCACCGTAAACATCTTCTCTTACCTAACTGTCAATTTACTGTGCCATAGTTTTAGGATTGTTTAATAGCCCCAAATGTATTCTTATTCTCTGGATTCTGAAGAGATATACCCTAAAATTCGGATTACAAGGCGCACCCGTTTATAAGCCGCATATTCTAAATAAAATAAGTTGTATTTAATCCTAAACAAGCCGCGGTGGTTTATAAGCCGCTGTTGCTGCTGCTAGTGCCCGAGTCGGGCGTCTAGCCGGGGCTGGTCCCGCTACCTTCAGTGGTTGTCGGGGAGCTAGCTGCTGCAGCTAGCGCTGACAACACTTTTTATTTGTGTGCTGAATTTTCAGTGTTGTTTACTTGAGCTCAAGCAGTGCAGCCACACATTCTTGTGGGCAGCAGCTGCTGCTGCTAGCGCTTGCTGCTGCTAGCGCTTGCTGCTGCTAGCGCTTGCTGCTGCTAGCGCTTGCTGCTGCTAGCGCTTGCTGCTGCTAGCGCTTGCTGCTGCTAGGGCTTGCTGCTAGCGCTTGCTGCTAGCGCTTGCTGCTAGCGCTGTGGAGGTGGTGGGTTCCCTCGCCGTCAGACCTGTTTTCCATCGCGCCACCTCCGGTGAGCGTGGTGGCATCGTCGGTGGGTGCCGGGTGAGAGGCACCGCGGGGCGGACAGCAGGGAGTTTGGTTGCTAACAGGACCCTGTTTTACAGTGAGATCACTCGTGAAGGGGAGCGGCTGTGGCTCAGTGGTTAGCATGTCCATCTATCAATCAGAGGATTGGTGGTTTGAGCCCCGGCTTCGCTAGTCCATGTCGATGTGTCCTTGAGCAAGACACTTAACCTCCAATTGCTCCCTGTTGCTGTTTGTATGAGAATGTAAGTCGCTTTGGATAAAAGCGTCAGCTAAAATGTAATGTAATGATTTGGGAATATTTCACGTGAATTGTGTACCGCATGTCTCTGCAACTGCTGCTAAATTTAGAATATAAAAAAAAATTAGCTACACGGGTCAAAGTTGAGGGAAAAAGTAGCGGCTTATCACTCACATATTACGGTTGTCCCTGACCTTTGTGGCGTGTGACCCCTTATAAACTATTTAAATACCCATGGAGCTCATTACAGGTTATAGTGTCTGTATGAAACAGTTAAACTAATAGCGACCTTTTCCTCACCTCTCCGGTACACTGGTTTCCTTGCAGTGACGCTCACTCCCTTCTTTCAGCACTTTCATCCAGTCACACCCGACCGATCCAGATAACACCCTTGAGTGTTTCCCTCCCCACACTTCTTTCCTTCTTCCCTTCCTCCGTCCTTGTCCTTGTCCTCCCCTCTCCATTTTTCCTGGAACAATGAGAAATAATCAGCAGATTTTCTGGAAAACTGTTATGCGTCGCAGAGTTACAACCCAAGGGAGCAAAGAACCACGTTAGGACATGAAGACCGTGTGTGTGTGTGTGTGTGTGTGTGTGTGTGTGTACACTAGCACTAAAGAACACCTCTGATTTAAATGCATCTGTGATAAATCCGCACACGACGTCTACCTTGAATGAATTGCACACGTCCCCTTAACGCACCTAAAATGTTAACGTCCCCTTAACGCACCTGTAACATTACATTTCATTTAGCTGACGCTTTTATCCAAAGCAACTTAAATTTTTGCTCTATACACCGTAGACACAGCAACGGGGAACAATTAGGGGTTAAGTGTCTTGCTCAGGGACACTTTGATGTGTGAGCTATGGGGGGACTGGGGATTGAGCTGGCTACCTTGTGGTTGTGGGACGACCACTCATCCCCCTGAGCTACAGCCGCCCACCGGTTCAATGGACCAGGACCTAGAAGCACGACTCTCGAAACAGTGGTAGCATAGAAGAGTCATTTACTCGCAGGAACAAAACAGGCAGAACCGGTAGACACAAAACAACGCTGGAGAGCTTGGTCGGAAACACACAAGACAACAGGTGAATGGGATGAGGGCTGACGAGGAGGTGACTGACGGAATGAAGGGGGCGTGGAGCAAGAACGTCGGGTTACAAGCCGACTGCTAGCTAGCGCTGCTGCTGCTACCGCCCGATGCTGCTGCTACTGCCCGCGTCCCCTCTGCCCAAGTCGGGTGTCGAGCCTGGTCCCGCTACCTTTGGTGGTTTTCGGGGAGCTAGCGGAAGTTAGCGGGGAAGTAACGGAGCGCTAGCAGGAGCCCCAGCTGGCTACAGCGGGGAGCTAACGGGGACACTGACCGAAGGCAGTAGCGGCTCATAACCCGACTTTTACGGTATGTTGGAAATAAGTACGGAAATCACAAACGTCACAAACATCGGTATTGAACAACCGACATCACTACGTCACTGGTTCTGTAGCTTTTACATTGAAGT
>JBAMJR010000173.1:885000-955000 GCA_038501785.1 Myoxocephalus aenaeus
TTTACCCAGCATGCAGTTTGGCGGTGTAATTTCATAAATGTGCAACCCTGACTGAAGCTCTTACCCTGTCACCTCAGCTGTATTCTGGGAAAATTAAACGTTCCTTCCGCCCAAAGTGCTAATCGTTAGCTAGCGGCTATGCACCACGGCTATGACGTGGCTGAAAAAAAGTGCCCCCCCCCCCAAAGCAACGTAAGGCCCCCTGCAAATCCGTGCCTGGTGCCGGGCCTGCAAGAGCTATGACAAATGGCAAAAAGAAAAAACTGCCGTATGGTCCTTTAAATAATCCCGATGTCATGACCAGAGGAAAGTGACTGCTAAGAGCTGCATGAATGGAGATGGAGAAACAGGCTGACTAATGAGATTGGGTGCTACATTGTGGGAAGAGAGATGGCTTTAGCTCCAGAGGATAAAGGCTCCGACCTTTTTAAACAATGTTAAAAGGTTTTTTTTTCTAAGCGAAGTCCCAGCTACTGTTTCTATTAAATTGCTGTGAAACCATTTGTCGGCGCTCACACTTTGTTCCAGGAACTGATTAAACGTCAGATACTCGATTGATCGATTGAGGAAGAGAGTGCACGAGCAGCAGACTATGAAACCGGACACCGTGTGTCTATTTGAACATTACATCATTTTATTTGATTAAATCTGGATTCATCCAAATCGATAACTCATTATTTTTTTGCCTTTTGCTTAGATTGAGCCGTCTAAGCTTACAGCTGTAATATATTAGGAATGGAGAAATGATGCCCTGAAGGAAATGAAACAAATAAAGGTATCTTCACTCAGCACTGGTCTAATTATACAACTTTTTTTTATTATTTCTGCTGAGAGACTAAGCGTAATGCTGGTGTTTACGAGGAAGTGGTGCATTTATTTCAGTTTAATCCCTCTCCCTGGCCGGCCGGAGCGGTCAGATGACAGCCGCTAATCTCTGGACCGCCTGCCTGGCTGACTGCCTGCTTACTAATGTGGGATTAAACCCCGAGCACGCCTCTGTCACGTAGCCGGCTCTCTAAACCCCAACCAGTGGGGTCAGCGGGGAGGATGACCGGTGAACCGGAGGAGCCGTGTCACGTCTTTTCTTTTCTCACCACTTTGAGATTCTCTCTGAACCCTGTTGTCTCTTCTGTGTCATTTCAAGCACTTTTTTTTTGTTTACCAGTTGCATTGATTACGATTGCACTCAAATCAAGCAAGGCGCAGCAAAATTCCTGTACGAACGCATTAGCGGATAAATGGCAAATTGTACCGGTATATTGCAACGTCAAATTTCTATCTAATTTGTTCATTTTACCACTTCCAGTCCTGCAGTCCTCCCCGTGATTGCTGCCTTCAGGCACCCGTTCCCTGTTCCCCCATTAAGCTCCCCAGCCCACATACTGGCCACTTTCCTTCAATTGTCCACCACGAAACCTTCTTCCACAGTCAATGTGCTCTTTTGCAAACCATGTCGGTTTCTGGACGTTAACCAAAGAGGCCACAGAGGAGCAGAAGCATCTCATTGTTGGACGAAAACAATGAAAATGGAAAGTCAATTGGGATCGTTTTGTTTTTTAATTGGTGGCCACATAAATCAGACGTGGCCGCTTGAGGAGGGCAGGACTGGAGGTGGATGGGTCCAACAAAAAGGTGTGTTCGACATTGCCTGTTATCGTTTTGTTGCATAAACCTAACGTTCATTTTGTCCCCCCCCCCAAAAAAAGTAGTTCAGAGCGACACAAAATAAACGGACAGTTCCTTTCCCTGTACACAAAACCAATAGATTGCATTTTGTGTCAATGCTGAGAGACTGTGTTGCTCAAATGAAAACGAATCACCGAGTTCAACATGTGGGCTGCAAATAGCTTCACTCACATGCAGGTGTTACTGGCCTGCACACCAGTACTGCCAGTATATTACGGATGACAAAGTCAGTCATTTTGGGGTGAACTGTCCCTTTAAACACAGCCTCGCACTCAGAACTCTGTGCCTCTTTCAGGAAGTCTGCCCTCGAGATGTTTGTCACGTTTCCTGTCACGTGACCTTCCCTTCAACGACTCTGACAGCGACTCTGCAAACACAATCTGCACAGAGAGCTTCGGCTGCCGGCTGTTTGACAGACGGAGACTGAAAGAAAGAAAAGACAATAAATGAACACCACTTTGAATAAATGTACGTTTGATCGTCTCCTAATTGTACGAGAGCTGTTTCTTCTCATTTTCTGTTTTTTCCCCCCACCGAACAAACGCAGGACTTTCACCCAAGAGGGTCACATCTATATAAATGCATCTACAATATGTTCGGGAGTAGTTTATACAGTGTTACACAAACCGGCCCTTTGAGGGCGACCCCGATGCTGATGTGAACCCCGGGTGAAAATGAGTTTGACACCCCTGATCTAGATGCTTCCAGATTGTTCCTCATTGCACAGGAAACCTACAACTGTAAACGCTTGCCAAGAAGTCGTCAGTAAACCAAGGTTTCCGTTTACGATTGGTAATTATTTTTACCTCTCATCTTACTTTACAACCTGTATGATAATCTCAGTGCCCTGGATGACCTACTTTTTGCTGAGTAGTTGTGGTCCAAGGTCTCAGCAATTACCATCAAGGCCAGTGTTATTATTATTATTGATAGAACTGACAGTCAGAACCGCAGAAGCCTGAGGATCCTGAACCTGTTCACTGGTAACATCGCTCATGTACACATATATATACACATGTATATATGTACACAGCTAGTGTATCACCACACATGTTATTCCTAACTTTGTTTTCTTTCTTTCTATATATATATATAAACCAATAAAACAAAGTTTATATAAAAGAAATAAAACATAAGAATGGTATAACCTTTTTACTGTGCCACAATAAAAACATGAGCCCAAAGGTCACACCACATCCTGCCTTCCGGTTGGTTTGTGGTTGTTTACCAAACCCATAAAACCGTTACCGAGATTCGTATACAGTCTATGTTGCACAAACACTTATTTTCGGACTGTTGAAGAGAGTCTAAAACTCTATTCAACCCTTTATCCACCATGTATGAATGACTAATGCAGAATGTTTATTAGAACAGATTAGATATTCCTTTATTAGTCCCACAGTGGAGAAACTTGCAGGATGTGCAGCAGCAAACAGGGTAAAGTGCACACAAGAGACAGTAAAATCAAAACAAGTATTATAAATAATTAACGGTAACAAACAGTAATAACACAGTAAAAAACTACAATACTGAATGATGTATATACAGACAGACTACATATAGCTATTATGGGCAGTGTATTAATTGCACAGGTTGAAGGGGTTGAGGTGTGTTTGTGGTAAACTGGGAGCTCAGCTGGTTGTGCAGCCTGACAGCAGCAGGAAGGAAGGACTTTGGGTATTTTTCCTTCACACACCGGGGATGAATCATGAACTGCTCTTGTTGTAACGTGTTGAAACTAACCTACTTTTCTGTGCCAACAGGAACTGATAGTTTATTTCCCCCTGCTGCTAAATGAGCCAATAAAAAGGTTCATGGTAAGTTTAATGATCCCTATCTGACCTACTGCTTAACCAGCTTGGCACAAGCCAGCAGCACAACATTAAAACCTATCCATATTCTCCATAAACAAGCTCTAAAAACACTTGATAAATGTAAAAGGAGCCCTGTTCTTTATGGTGAAAAACGTGAGCGCTAACGCACAAATTCAAGGAGCTGACGGGATTGCATTTCACTGGAGTTGTGACGTTAGCTTGTGACGTTAGCTTGTGACGTTAGCTTGTGACGTTAGCTTGTGACGTTAGCTTGTACGATGTCATGTGAGAAATATATTGATTAATTTGATGAAGTATGTGCTTCAGTTTTTTTGAGAGAAATTCTAACATCTAGCATAATTGTATTGTTTTATTCATACGTTAGCATCGATATCAACCGGGAACAACGGTACCACAGGGTTAACGTTAGCCGGCTAGCAACCTTAGCTTAGCTTTTGCGCTAGTTGGCCGCGTTACAGCCGCCAGGCTTCATTCCATGTACACGCTCCACCTCATTGACCAGTTTTGGGGATTAGCCGGGAGTCGGGACTGTGCCGTCACTTCATTTTGTCTCTTTTTGGGTGGCGTCTCGGAGACTACGTCCATGTTTAATACAGTCCTCCTCCAGACCACTTCATTTGATAGGAAAGTAAGCAGGATGTTTGGTTCCTCGGAGCAGATTTCAGTGGTCATGCTGACTCATTTGAATGATGCAAAGTTGCCAGGAACAAGTATGTGCGTGTATCGTGTATTTTTTTACAGCGTGCAAAATGCAGCTTGGATGTGTTTGCGTGTTTTGTTTGTTTATGGAGATCCTAAACAAATCTGTCTCTCAGTGCTTATATAGCGTGGACAATGATGTGCACCACGTCCACGTGTGCGTGTGTGTTGGTGTCGTTGTCTTCTGGTGTCGTTGTCTTTGTCTTATCGTTGTCTTCTGAAGGACAAAGTTCATTGCAAACCATCCAATGGATTCTTTGCCATCATAAAAAAGCAATTTATGTTAACCCTTTTAAATGCGACTTTTATTGTCATTATATTTAATGACAATAAAGCTTTGAACCTGCCATATTTTTTTTACCAATAAATGTTCATATGTTGTTAAAACAACCGAAAGACCTCAAGAGAAGACACTGTGGCTTCCATCGCATTTGAGAATGACTCATTTTACTTTACTTATATGAATTTCCACACAGCAGATTCTCACTTTGCAAGAATAGATATCGTGCTTTTCTTCTGATACAGTTTATTTAAAAAGACTAAATCCAACCAGGGTGAAAGCTCAGGTACAATGCACAGACGTGCAATGTACCTGAAGTTCTATATTTTTTATTAACAAGAACTTTAGACGAGAAGATGTTTTATCAAGTTGCTGGCGTACGATTTATTATTCTAATAATAGATAACAATTCAGTACATTTTAGATTTTTGTTGTTGTTTCATTTCCTTTTACAAAGTTAGGAAAACACTGTTTAAGTCAAGCCTGGTGTTACTTTACACATACAATGATCCCATTGACGTCCACACAATGAAGCATACTTCCTGTTGATTTAACACTATTGGTCCCAAAGCCCAGGTATGGATATCGGGACTGAAAAGTCTGATCGGGGCATTTAATATACAATACTTTCCAAAACTTGGAAGCTCTCACCAGAAGATGTTTTTCCTTGAGACGACAAAGTCCCCTTTAGTAACGGATCTGGTTAATCCATTCCGAACATTCTTGTGAATTATGAATGTGGTAAATGTGCTAATCCATTTTAACCTTAAATGCAGGGGTGCTATTCTTGAGAAACTAAGCGAGAGTACGCTGGATAAAAAAACTCACTCAGAGCTGCAAACTCTTTTCCAATGAAAGTAGCTTCCAGCACTAAAAGTCGCTCCAAAAGGAGCAGGATTTAGTGAGGAAGTTGGTCAGTCATTAACAACCCATTATTCAGTACAGGCCCGGAGAATTTCAACAAAAATATGTAAAAAAAAAAAGTTTAACTCTGCCCTAACCCTGATTTTTAATATATATATATATATATATATATATATATATATATATATATATATATATATATATAAAATACACTGAGCTCATTGCAGGAGGGCACAAAAAATAAATAAAATAAATAAAATAAATAAAATAAATAAAATAAATAAAATAAATAAAATAAAATAAATAAAAAATAAAAAATAAATTAAATAACCAAAAAATAAATTAAATAAATTAAATAAATTAAATAAATTAAATAAATTAAATAAATTAAATCTAAATGAAATGAAATTAAATTAAATGAAATTAAAAAAATAAAAACGTACTTGTTTTCTACATATTGGGAGGCGTCGTTAAAATGTCACAAAGCAGGACAACAAACACCATCCTTATCTCCACCCGGCTGCGTCGTGGTAAACTTCACAACACGTGGCTCTGGGTAGATAAACCTGCAGGGTGCATTTGGGGTCTTTCCTCCTGAGAGGCTGTTGATTGCGTCTTAGTTTTTGCATGAACATTAAAAACAAGTCTGCTTTTTATTCCCCTGCCTTCTTTTTTTATGAGTATAGAGCTTTGCTGAACTTCCTTTCTTTTTTCCTCCCTGCCGTCCGTCGTGGCTGAGCTCTTGTGTCTACATTTCACCCAACTGTATTACTCATTTTATATTGTTCTTTTTTGGTGGTAATTACATTTACATTTCGGTTAACTATTGGTCACTGCATTGTCTTCTATGTTACCGTTTGCTGATAATTCTGGCTCATTAATTTCCCTAAAACATGTTCCCCAAACTTCTTCCTGAGATAAATTCTGAATTAAATCAAATTTCTAAACTGAACCAGTTTCTTCAATTGTCATTGTATTTAATACCATGATGCCAAAAACAAAAGGGATTGAATACGATGATGATAATTCTTCATCAGATTTGGTTGTGTTTTACTTATATGTCATGTGATCATCACGTCTGAATAGAGTTGTGTTCTGCAAGATCTATTATTGAACTAATGATAAGTCAAATGAGTTTATGCAACTGAATCCTGCCAGCTGAATAAATATTCATTTTTATATCAAGATCAATTTGTTGGATTGTTAAATATTTACTTTTGGTTGATTTAAATGCTGTTGAATTTCTAAGTGTATATACTGTTTAATGTCTCTTGACTTATTATTTACCTTTTTAATGTATTTTTATTAACTTGTTAATGTCTCTTGACTTATTATTTACCTTTTTAATGTATTTTTATTAACTTTTTAATGTCTCTTGACTTATTATTTACCTTTTTAATGTATTTTTATTAACTTGTTAATGTCTCTTGACTTATTATTTACCTTTTTAATGACTTTTTATTAACTTGTTAATGTCTCTTGACTTATTATTTACCTTTTTAATGACTTTTTATTAACTTGTTAATGTCTCTTGACTTATTATTTACCTTTTTAATGTATTTTTATTAACTTGTTAATGTCTCTTGACTTATTATTTACCTTTTTAATGTATTTTTATTAACGTTTTAATGTCTCTTGACTTATTATTTACCTTTTTAATGTATTTTTATTAACTTGTTAATGTCTCTTGACTTATTATTTACCTTTTTAATGTATTTTTATTAACTTGTTAATGTCTCTTGACTTATTATTTACCTTTTTAATGTATTTTTATTAACGTTTAATGTCTCTTGACTTATTATTTACCTTTTTAACGTATTTTTATTAACTTTTTAATATCTCTTGACTTATTATTTACCTTTTTAATGTTTTTTTCTTAACTTGTTAATGTCTCTTGACTTATTATTTACCTTTTTAATGTATTTTTATTAACTTGTTAATGTCTCTTGACTTATTATTTACCTTTTTAATGTCTTTTTCTTAACTTTTTAATGTCCCAGGCGGGGAAACGTCCCTTTACTTTCATGATAACGTGTATGAGTCGTAAACATGTTGTCTTCCTCTTGTAAGACTTCTGCACGCCTTAATCTGCAGTCCTTACAGTCGTCTCACTTTATCTAATTATCTCATTTGTGCCGCCCAAAACAACGTCCCATATTTGGGAGGTTGACTCTCCCAAACACAGTAGTGAGATAGTGTTGGAGAGGTGACATTCGCTGCCGAGATAAGAAGCGCACACACAGACTTTGTGGGACAGAGGTCGAGGCTCGCCGTCAACACATCGGCCCTCCAGACCTGAATGGAGTTGGAGGATTCTGGGCCATCGTGACTTCAGAGAGAGGCTTCTCTGGAAGTGAAGAAGCAAAGACGTTTTGGTAGAAAACATACTCGTTCTTCATCAGACGGGCTGCCATCTTAAAAGCTGTTGAAAGCTGTGGAGCCCATATGGGCTCTATGGCAGATATTGCTATGAAAACTGTTTAATTCACTTCTTAATTTACTCATAACCAGTAGCATATACCATAAAAGTCGGGTTACAAGCCGCTCCTACCTCCGGTCAGTGTCCCGCTGTAGCAAGCTAGCGCTGCTGCTAGCTCCCCGCTGCTGCTAGCTAGCGCTGCTGCTAGCTCCCCGCTGCTGCTAGCTAGCGCTGCTGCTAGCTCCCCGCTGCTGCTGCTACTGCCCGCGTCCCCTCTGCCCAAGTCGGGTGTCGAGCCGGGGCTGGTCCCGCTACCTTCGGTGGTTGTCGGGGAGCTAGCGGAGAGCTAGCGGAAGTTAGCGGGGAACTAGCATGAGCGCCAGCTGGCTACAGCAGGGCGCAAACGGGGACACTGACCGAAGGTAGTAGCGGCGTGTAACCCGACTTTTACGGTAGTCTGGTATTTCCACATCTGAACACACAACTCACATTACACTCTTTTATTATAACACCAACATTATTCAAAAATAGTTTTTTTTTTTAAAGGTTAATTAACATGACCTTGTCTTTCATTCAGACCATTCACTGATCATGCAGCAGGTGGAACAAACTAATGCTTTCGGCTAAAAGTCGACCTCCTTCCCCCTGATTTGTTCTGCTGATTGCTCTCCGGTGCAATATTACAAACGCTGACTGATTATTGATAATGTTTTGGAATACCTGCGAGACTCTTTGGCTCACATGGTGGAAGTCAACAGTCTGGATTTAACCCGTACGAGAGTTTGCTCCAGGTAAACACGATAAGAAGTCATTGCATCCATTTCAGCACATTGCAGTATTAATAACAATCTGCACATTAGCGTTTGACGTTCATCATCGTACACAATACTAGAGGAAATCAGGATTTATCATCTGAGGATCTATATTTTGTTAATACTTTTGATAAAAATAGAATAACAGTAACAGCTGACCTCCGGTGGAATAACACAGCTTACAGTAAACACTATTGGGACAGTGCATTGAGTAACATCCTGTTATGTAGTTTGCATTTAGGAGGTATTCATATTAATAAGGTATTAATAGGTAATAATAAGGTGGTTTTCTTCTTCCTGGATATTCACCATTAAAAACAGGATTCTTTAACTTTAACTGTTCTGTTCAGTGTTTCTGTGTCTCCTTATTTTAACTTTGTATTCTACTGTAGAATAGTAGATTTAACTGTAAATATTCCTCCCATTATTGCACTTTATCAATAATAATATTGTTATTGTTAAACCGTATGCACCTCCAGCCAGGACACATTCCTTCTATGTGAAAACATTCATGTCAATAAATGGGATTCTGATTCTGATTCCTCACACGATGCCGCGTGCACTCCGGCGCCTGCTATGTGCACGCGCGTAACGGGAGCGGGCGGTGTGAGGCTCTGATGCGCGTACCCGTGAGAACCGGTTAAGATCCCCAACCGACCAACCGACTAAACGGGAGCACCGGGAAGCCCCCTCAATGCTGCGTTCACGTGCTGCTCGTAAAACTCCACATCCTTTACTCTGAAAAGTGAAAACATTTCCGCATCACTTGGCGGAGCCTTCAAGCGCTCCGGGGTCGGCATTTTGGTGATGAAGAGCGCGAGACAGGACAGAGGAGCGCTGCTTTACGGCACCGTGATGAGGGGGAGAAGAGGGGGGGGGGGGGGGGGCTCGGGGTTCAGGTGGTGTGTGTGTGTGTGTGTGTGTGTGCGTGTGTTTTTTGGGGTGGGAAAAGGTGCGCCGGGGCGCGTCACAGCTCCACACACATCCACTTTCGCTCGCGCAACGACGGCGCACTTGACAGAAAATCAGAGGCGGGCCCTAGCGCCGCGTCACGCGGCTCCTGTTGCTCTGCGAGGAGGCAGGCCGGTGTTTTTCCACTGTCTCATGTCCCCCCGTTCACACAGACAAAGGTCAGGAAAGAGAGCTTTATAAACGGGCTAAAATATAAGCTACCGACGCGTCCCAGCCTCCTCAGTCAGTCGCGCTCGCGGACACGGACAAGACGAGACGTAACGGGACCGCGCGCTCAAAAGGACATTTTAAAAAAAGGACAAAATAATATTCAACATCACGTCAACGGAGCAGGTAACGGAGCAGAAAGCACACATTTACATCCTCGTTGCACACCTCTATAAAAAAAAAAAAAAAAAAAACGTGTCTGAGAGGGATGACTGTGCTTTTTTTTAATTTATTTTTGAAGTCACATCATTATGATTGTTTCTGTCGTGATGGTGATTTTAATGCGTCTGAATGAGATGTGTTCTCCTCGTGCCTCTACGGGTGGGTCTGATGCTCAATTAGCAGCTTTTTCTCGCGTTTCTGCTTCTTTTCATTATTATGGTCTGTGTTGGCGCTGATGGGGAAGCTGCATGCAGGTCATGGTTCATGCTCTGCGTGGTGCATTGCTCATGTTTTATGTTTAATCTTTACATTTAAACATTTTATGTTTAAATGTCCCCCCCCCCCCCTCCCCCTCCGCACGCTGTCTCCACGCGCGTGCAGACCGCGTCCTGTGTCTGCGCTTCACATGATGGGAGGTTGTTGGTTTGATTCCCCCTCTCTCGTGGAGGATGTGGAGCTTTTTGTCTGCTTCCAGACCCGCAGGTACTGAGCTCTGCTCCTTTGTCCTCTGATCCGCATCTGGAGGGGGATTGTTCTGTTTGAGCTCCATGGCGTTTAATTCCGTTATTCACCCGTTATTAAAGGAGAAGGAGAAGAAAGAAGGGGAAGTGAGACGCTCAGAAAGAGAGAGAGAGAGAGAGAGAGAGAGAGAGAGAGAGGAAGGTCGGGCGCACGTTGCACATCGCGCGCTGCTTCTCTCGACCACGAGCCGCTCTCTCTCTCTCTCTCTCTCTCTCTCTCTGTCTTTCTCTCTGTCTGTCTCTATGTCTCTCTCTCATTATGTCTCTCTCTCTCCCTCTATGTCTCTCTCTATATGTCTCTCTGTCTCTCTCTCTCTCTCTCTCTCTCTCTCTCTTACATATATATATATATATATATATATATATATATATATATATATATATATATATATATATATATATTCTATCAGTTAAATTCAGAAGCTGCTTGGTTGGCACTGACTCAAAGCAAATGACATAAAACATATTCATGAATGTATGAGTAACAATAAATCCAGATGGAGACAATGCAGTGAAAAGAAAAGATTAATACAAAGATCTGTGTCAACACGCCAACGTTTACAGAAGTGTGTGTGTGTGTGTGTGTGTGTGTGTGTGTGTGTGTGTGTGTGTGTGTGTGTGTGTGTGTGTGTTACGAGATCAGCGCAGTAAGACTGTTTCAGTGCAGAAATACTCAGATGAATGGCAGGCTTCATGGGTTTATTCCATCCCACGCCCCTTTCTCTCTCTCTCTCTCTCTCTCTCTCTCTCTCGCTCGCTCGCTCGCTCGCTGCTCTCCTCCCTCTTGTTTTTGTGGATACACGTCCATCCTCGATGTGACGAGTGTCTGACGGTAACTTCTGTTGATGAAGTGAGCGGCGCTCTGCCGGCCTGATGGTGGCGCTGCAGCTTCCAGCAGAGCACCAGACCTTTCATATCACCGTCATCTGCTCTTTATTTCATACTTCATTCAGTATCTATGGCACTGCTGCTGCTGTTGATCGTCTCGTCTAATGTCCGGCAAGAAAAAAATCCTCGTTTGTGTAAACAAACCTGGCGAATAAATGATTCTGGTTCTGATATTCTGATATTCTGATATTCTGATATTCTGATATTCTGATATTCTGATATTCTGCGTCTTCAGACTGACCTCCACTAAAAAAAAAAGAAATTGAGCCCACAGAACATCCACGCGTTTTCTGGCCACTCTAATTTCTCGCTTGAGCGTCGATGAAAATGTTTCATAAAAATGAGGACGTCATGGTAAACGTAGTCTTCTGATACATATCAAAACCTTTCTCTTCTTTTTTTTTTACTACGCATGGACTTCTGCCCTCGTGGTTTCTATCCAGCGTCTTTAAACTCCAGTTCCTTCTCTGCTGAATCTTCACAGAAACTCATTATAAACAAATATTATCAGACCTTTAGTCTTGATAACAGAATATTTGACGCTAGTTTGTAGTTCTTTAACACGGCCGTGCCAAACATTGAAGTGTTTGTGGTGATCGGCCTCAGCGATTGAAGAAGAGATTTTGGAATATATGTTTTGAGCTTTGTTTTAATAAATGCATTTTTTTGGTCAATAAGGCCGTCAGCTTCCAGCATCCATTCCACCTCAACACTCAAATGCACGCAGCGTTGCGCGAGTCCTTGAAGCCCACCTCTGTGTCGGGACCGACACAAAGGAAGAGGCCTGCCTGTCAAAATAAAATGCCTGAACTGGTCCAACCCCCATCAGGCGTTAACATCTCACCTACGTGTGGTTTTGGTTCAAACCAAAACACCGGCGCCTCATTGGTCGAGAGCCACGGGAAACCCCCAGGGGATTGCCCCCCCCCCCCCTCCCCGGCGCATACCTTCACTCCGGTGGCGGTTTGGATGAAAGGAGCCAGAAACAACGTCGGATCATTTCCTCCCCCGACTCCATGGACCTGCAGGAGGACCGTGACGGGATCCTGGGACCCTCCTGGGGCCTCCAATCGTCTTCTGGTTGGATCCCCGCTCTGGGGCTCGGTTAGCGATGCCTCTCGAGTTTACTTGTGGCTCTCGTGTGCCGGTACTACCCGAGAGTTCTTCAGCTCAGACGACCACGATGTGGACACCAGACCCGATCGTCCTTGATCTCTAACCAAGCCGTTACAAAAATGACCAAAGGTCAAGAGTCTGAGCAAGATTCCCCAAAAATGGCTCCTCGATCGCTCCCCAAGTTTCTTTAATTGTATTGTTCGACGCCTTCCCATCATCCCACAGAGGAATACTGCGCATCTTTAGAAAGATTACGACCTAAAGCATAACAATCTGCAATAACAATCACAATAAACACAAGCATTGACTTGTTAGGAAGCATATTCAGTGTTTTTCGGTTCAGAAATGGAAAATGGACCGACCAATGAGATCGCAGGATCTCGGAATCGCAGGATCTCGGAAAGCCCCAAAATAAAAAATGTACTCTTGGCCTCGCTTCGCAATTTTGAAACACCTATACGGGTCAGAACGTGATCTATATTGATTTATTAGACTCCCTCAGTCTCTACGGTTGCAGGCATGTTGTAAAGGAGACTTATGAATGTTTTAGTGAAACGTTATAATCGCTTAGTCATTTTAAGGAGCTTACGGAATTATTAAAAACCTAACGATCTTTAAAATCCACACGTCTCTGCTCACAAGGGTTACGGTACTTTAGCAATTTAACTGAATTACATCAGAACTGCGGATGAGCAGATAGTTTTGAAGAAGAAAAAAAACACGTTTATGAGGTTAATAACGGCTGAAACAGAAGAAGGTTCAAGCCGACGTTTCCTCAGTCGGGTTGCTGCCATTCGGTGCACGGTTTCTGCATTTTCCAATGAATGAATGGCGATGGAGAAGCCCCTGAACCAGCAATGGAACCCGGTGTGAAGACGTTCTCGTTGGCGAGCAGCATAGTCAGCGTCCGTGTGAAATGAGGACGCGTCCCGTTTGGGGGGCTCGTCGTCGTCGCCGAGCGTTGCATAAACAGAGCCCTGAGATTGAATCTGAACTCGGCCGCCGCGGAGCTCCTCTGAATCGGCCACTGTGAGCGCCAGAGACTCGCCTCCGACTAGAATGCGGCCTTTGTGTCCCGCGGCCGCGTCTGGAGGCGCCGCACTTTCTCTTGCTGCTGATTATGGGAGGAGGAGGAGGGGGGAAAGCATTGCTTTAACACGGGAACTGCATGGAAACTGTTTGCCACGAGGTGTTTTCCAAGTATCCGGCTGAATGTTTGGATATTTATTTAAGTGGGAAATGCTGCAGCGGGCTGCTTAAATCATTCATTAAGAGCGTGTTTGTGAAATCTCAGCCGGAAGCACATCAACATTCCCAAAGTAGTTTTTTTTTTTTTTTTTTTACAAATGGAAGCCGAGAGAGCAAACAGTGACACGGTGAATAAAACCATCACCCATGATGCACTGCAGGAGCTGCCGTCAGACTTCCAGTAGACGACGGTGTGTCAGCGGTGTCGGATATCTTGATGATCAACCACTGGTTCTGTATGCATGAACCAGTATGAACCAGTATGAACCAGTATGAACACTGACCAACCCCACAACCTGTCCATTGGGAAGAATACTTCACTAATAGAGATCGCCATGACACTTCCCATGTTCATTGCTTACGTGAAGACAATTCTTTTTTTTGTATTACAAGTTTCCTGAAATGTCATTTCAAAATATTAATAGTGAATCGTCGAGCTTTTACTTTGAAGTCCGTTATGGATCGCGTGAAAAATCCATCTGGTGAGGCTTCAAGATAACGTCTGAGAGGAGCTAAGTGTGGTTTAGGTGTGTGTGTGTGTGTGTGTGTGTGAGAGACATTCAAAACAAAAATGGCGGCTCCTGAAGAGCCTTGCTGCCGTTGCATCAGTTATATCAGAACTGAAATAGTATTTTTTTTTTAAAAGAACAACACTGGAGGCTTTTCACTCGCCTCCCCACTGGTTTACGCAAGAGTTTGATTGACAGATGGTTCATCCAATCACCTGCCAAATATATATATATATTTTAGTGCCTGCCTCTCCCAGTATACACAATGCGGTTGCCACTGACTAATCTTCCAAGATTCTGTGTAACAAACCATCCGCTTGTTCAGATTCTTCTTCTGCATCGAAGGTATTTTGTTTATCTGCTGGTAACGTGTGTCGTTCCTCTTTTCTTCTTCTTCTAAAATCCTCCTGACTCAGACTTCCTGGCAGCAGGTCACTTTGTTGAGCGACGCGGCGCTCGTGTGAAACGTAACGAGTCGGCCGCTTCTGCTTCCTTCACATCTGATACGACGTGAAGGCAAACAGCTGGCCCACGCAGCCGGGCGCCAAACTCACCATCAAACCCTTTTTTTTGGGGCTTAAACGCGACTGATGCTGATCCGCCGGCTGCCTTCTGGTCTGATGGTGCAGATACACGTCTCAGTTCATGTTAGTGTGTGTGTGTGTGTGTGTGTGTGTAGACGGGAGTGAAGCCATGTTGACCTGCGTGACATTGAACACTAGAATGCGACCCCCCACCCCCCAACAAAGGGAAACAGAGAATCCACAGTGACTGTTGACTCTAGATAAGAACAGAAGGTTTGCATCTATCTGTCTTTCTTCAACTTCACACTTCCTGTTCTGCGGCTCTGAGCCTCCGTCTCTCGCACGCTGTGATACTCTGACTGCATGTGACTCACTTTTCTTTTTCGTAACCCGTCTCTAGCGGCTTTTTCTTCTTTTTTTTGTACCTCCCCTCTTCTCAGTTGGCTAACCGCTCTTTCTTTCGCCCTCTTGTACTTGAACTAGAAGAGATCACGATATCGCTTTAAGAAAAACGATGGACGGATGAAATGATCGTATATGTCGCAATACCAGCTGTGTGTCAGCGGCGAGGCGCTATTACCCATCAGGCCACGCTTGAGTTGAATCAATCGACTTCTGGTAACTTCTCTCTTTCTTTTTTTTTTGTCACTTACATTTTTTTATTCATTTAAATATAGTAACATTAAACATTAATACAAAAAATTAGGTTTGTCAAACAAATAATAATAATACAATCACCCCGACACCCCTTTAATTATCTTTTACATGCACATACACAGCCCTGCATTTATTTCTGCCTTTTTCCTGAACACACAAATCCGGCCCGCGAGTCCTCGACCGCTCCTCTAATTTGTTATGAAACTTCTCTCTGGACTCTCGTGTTCATATTCAGTCGTCGCTTTTGCAAAAGCCCCGATGATTGAGGCTCGATCGCTCGCCGCGGCCCGGCTCCCCCTGGTGGACGGAACCGGTTGCAGATGGACGTGTTCCGTTTGAACGTGTTTTCCCTCTTTGGTCCCGCCTTGTTCGTACAGATCACTTCCTTTTAGTTCTTTGGCTCTCCTTTTGAATCGTTTGGTTTAAAGATTCAAATATTCATTCACGTTGACATTCAAGTGATTATTATTAATAATTTAGAAATATTGCATGCAAACGTCCACCGGCTTCCACTTGCTCTTCCTCTCTCTCAAACTCAAACACAGGCAGCGACGTGTGGCCTCGTTTCTGTAGTTCTCTCAGGCCCTCGTCCAAAAATATTATATTCTCCTACGATCCATATTTGTTGGTGTTTTTCCTTTTTCCAAAACATTTTTACGGTTTATGAAACTGTGTTAACGGGGCTTTCCAGCAGCTTATCTAACAGCAGCACGAATTTATGTAATACATATAACCACAATAAAATACAATCAGACGTAGGCTAAGCTTAGCATGTTGCTACTTTTTTCTAACATTTTGTATACACTACAACAATGCAGTGAAGCCGTTATTGTGGACATTTGAGGCCTCCGAAGCAACATCGTGTGCCAGGATTATCTCTGCATGTCGCCTGAGCCTCGTTGGAGTAAAATATGAGTTCTGATTCTCAGAGAGAGGAAGAAGTGAAAGAAATGTGGGGCAGAGGAGGAGGAGGAGAGTGGAATTAAAAGGCGGTCAGCCCAGTGGAAATGTACATGGTCTTAGAATAGGAGAGTGTGTTATGTAAGTGGTTAGAAAGCGTGTGTGTGTGTGTGTGTGTGTGTGTGTGTAAGTAATGGTGGCTGGGTTCTGAAGTCGCTACATGAGTCCCAGCAATCTCTCTCACACACACACACACACACACACACACCAGACAATGCGTCTCTATATTTTACAGTAAGCTTTAATAAATCATCCCGCGCCCTGCCTCGCTCTCTGGAGGCAACGGCGACATGTCCTGCTCGTGTATCACCGCCCTCCGATGACGGTGACCCGTTTCACCGTCCTCCATAAACGCCAAACAACTGCCTTTGCTCGAAAAATGCGAAATCTGCAAATTCCTCGGTGACATCTCGTGCTTTTGGGTCCCTCCTCGGTGGCAGGCGATGACGGTAGAGCAGTAACAGTAGTCCATGCGTCCTTCTCCTCAGGGGATCCCAGCTCTTTCACACCTTGGGGTTTTAGGGTCTGCCACAGAGTCTCCGGCCCAGCCGGTGGGCCTGGAGCACCTCCACAGGGAAGCATCCACACCAGATGCCTGAGGGGTCAGCTGCCCAGTTACAAAGCAGGACAAGGCGGGATAAGCTACAGTGTCACTGATTGTACATACATGATCATCACGCTTATTACCCTGGAGCGAAATAAGACGGCGTATTAAAGTGTGGACAGGGTGTGGAGAGAGGACGTAAACAGGGTTCACACGGTCATGGAGAACCTGGAAAAGTCCTGGCATTTTAAAATGGTTATTTCCAGGCCTGGAAAAGTCCTTGAAAAAAATTTAATCCCAAAAGTTTTGTAAAAGTCATGGAAATATTCATGTGTTCATGTCGTTCATTTACGCTGAGTTTGAAATAATGAATATGCTTTTAAAAGAAAGACGCTCAGAATATAAATGTTTATTCTTTTAATCAAACTATTGTCTCATTCATTTGTGTCATTTAAGGTTTACTGTATGCTTTGTATTCTCATTGTTAGTTTAAACACTACATTTTCTCACTTTTTCACATGTTCAATGTTTGGTCATGGCAATTTGGTTTAAAGTCATGGAAAAGTCATGGAAATCCATAGGTCATAATGTGTATGAACCCTGGTAAATGAATGTTAGGATGTGGAACCGTATCGCTCTCAAGCACTATATTTACATTTATCCAAAAATAATCGATAATGCAAAATGTAAAGCAGAAGCTCTACCAGAGGGAAAACATGTTCCACGGAAGCTTTCGTGAACTCGACGAGGTTGAAGGACGATGATGCAGAAACAACAAACATCCCTCTGTATTAACACACACAGATCACTTCTTTCATAATTGATGTTAATGTGCATCAGTATTGATTGTGGATCTCATTAACTCCCATCATCCTCTTCTTGACTCGCCTCTCGTCTACCTCTGGCTCAGCAACGAGGACATTTCAATGCGCTGTAGATGGCTGAATATGCCAAATAATGCATAATAATAATAATAATAATAAGTGCTCAATGTGGAAATGAGGCTGTGGTCGTGGAGATGATTGTTTATCTTTCCATTGGAGATAAATGGATTAGAGATTGCATGCGGCCTTATGTAACTAAGCTGGGAGCTCTTATCGGGAGTTGGAAGTAGTGCCACAAGGCTCCGTTGTGGATCCTCTACTTTTTAAACTGTAGTCTATGTTTTTCCACCGGAAAACGATTAAGAATGTGTTTCTTTGTTCCGATTGTCTTTAACTCTACACTGGTGTCCATCCTGTTTGGTTTTCAGTGGGATTGGAAAGAGATTTCTTTCTGCTTGCTTTGCCAAAATGAACCAAAACCAGGCAGTTAAACTAAAACACGCTGTGATACAGCGTAAGCAAGCAAATCACAGTTTGTGCCAAATGTTAATGCTCGTCTGAAAACCATAATTCACTCACAATCAATTCATTCAAGTGTTTCTCGTGTAAACAGTCTTCATTATCCCATTCTCTCTGCGGTCAAAGAGCATTAGTCAGTGTTGCAGGATTTTATTTCTCAATCTCTCATTAATCGTCGCTGGTTTTTGTAATTCACATCAAAATGCCAGTCCGCCTCTATAGTGGAAGTAATATCACTCTCGGCCATTAATATCTACCGCTGTAGACATAATGGAGTCCATTGTTTCTCAAGCAGGAAATACTTACATGTACACACACACACACACACACACACACACACACACACACACACACACACACACACACAGCGCGTGCTTTCAGTTTCCTGAGTGTTATTAATTAACTGTCTAGGAGGTTAGTCATGAAGACAAATGTGTGTGTGTGTGTGTGTTTGTGAAATCATTAACTAGTTTGAAGGATACTGGCATGCGCTTGAAGTCGATGGCGGATGTCCAGTTGGTCGCTGGCAGAAAAGACTCACTTTGTTGATGACTTTTGCGCGAGAATCAGAGGAAATGGCTTCTCTTTTAATCTTTGTGCAGATCTATACGAGCAGTTTTAGCATATTTTCTCACTGAAAGACGCACGTCCTCCTCCTCATGATGCAAGACATGACATGTTCCACAATGACAGACGTCTGCTGACTACTAAGTATGGATGTCTCTCTCTCTTTCTCTCTCTCTCCATTCCACGACGACATTGTGCTTTAACAACATCACAATCAATGCAATCAAACGACATTGACGAAACCTTTAAGATGGATGACATTCAACGTATCCCGTGGTTTTCAAAAATGTACGATGCCAAAAAAATGTCTGGCAACCCCAATCTGGTGCTTTATATTCACTGTTATTCAGTATCAATGTGTTGACAAGATCCACTCCTTTCATTTAAACCTTTCACAATAAAAGCCCTTGACATAAACACTAATCAGGAAGAGGGAACTACATGAATTTCTTTGTATTTTTCTCAAAGGAAACTCAATGACATGGCTTGCAGTAGCTGAGGCTAAGCAACAGTTCACCTCAGACAGACGGCTGGAAGCTGTTGAGGTGTTGCAACCATTGCAGCATCCTTATCGCTGCCGGCATGAACAGTTGTGAACAGTTCCATGTTTGTGTCGCTTAAACTGCTGTATCCGTTTAGGTTTGTAATGAAATTGAACTTTCAATAGCTTCAGTACAGGCTCTACACTTGTTGTAGTAACAAGTATCGCACCAGTTAAGCCAAGTGTGGGGCTTTGTGGTTGGTAGTGATATCGTTATGCCTTCCAAAAACAGCTGACATGATTCAAGCCTAATTTATCTGTGTGTGTGTGTGTGTGTGTGTGTGTGTGTGTGTGTGTGTGTGTGTGTGTGTGTGTGTGTGTGTGTGTGTGTGTGTGTCCACTCACACTCCCAAACCCCACCAGTATGAATTCAAAGAAGCCAAGCAACACTAATCGTCTTGATCCCAGAGCCCTCCAGGTTCGGGTGTAATGAGTCGAACATGAACACGTTAATGGAGGCCATTATCCATGAATCCATTGGCATTCTGTTAAAAGTGCATTAAAATGGTTTGCCAGGTACCAAACGTCACCCTTGAGCCAGGCGTCTGTGCAGTTTGGGAGCAATAGAAAAGTATTCAGGGTTCTTACGGTCATGGAAAACCTGGAAAAGTCATGGAATTTTAAAATGGTTATTTCCAGGCCTGGAAAAGTCCTTGAAAAAAAAAAAATCCCCAAAGTTGTGTAAAAGTCATGTAAATGTGTTATATTCATGTGTTCATGATGTTCATTTACACTGAGTTTGAAATAATGAATATGCTTTTAAAAGAAAGACGCTCAGAATATAAGCAGGAATACATACAGGCATCTATATGAATGTTTATTCTTTTAATCAAACTATTGTCTCATTCATTTGAGTCATTTAAGGTTTACTGTATGCTTTGTATTCTCATTGTTAGTTTAAATACTACATTTACTCACTTTTTCATGTTTACACCCAGATTTCACTAAATGTTTGCTCATGGACATTTGGTTTAAAGTCATGGAAAAGTCATGAAATCCATTGGTGAGAATGTGTATGAACCCTGGGTATTGATAATAATTGGTTAGTGAAAAACAAGCTCTTGTAATGTTCTTGGAAGTCATGAAAGTCGGCATTACACTGTTTCTACATTGACTGTACCTGAACTCTGCCACGTTTGCTGAGTGGTCTGGAGATCTCGTTTGTGACAACAACATCAAGTTGTGTTCTTATTGCAGCTAACGTTGTATTTGTGTATCTGTTGGAGTGCAGTTGCCTCCACCTTGAAGATGTCATGAATGACATGGATCACAGCAAAAGCTTTCAGGGCATATAGAATATATGAACACTTGAAATGTACATGAATATACGTAGTGTTTTTCTCTCTTCTTTCAGCACTTGTTTTAAAGCTTTCAAACCCAGTTTGTTAGAAACCATTACCACCAGTCAAACGCCGCGACGTCCTCGGTTCCATTTAGCTTTCCATGTAAAGAAAGAAGGATTCCTTTTTCGATCCAATTCTCACTGGATTGTTTTCTTCTCCACTCCTGTTTCTCCAGAATGGCTCAAAAAGAGAAACTCCAGTGCCTGAAGGACTTCCACAAGGACACCCTGAAGCCGTCTCCTGGTAAAAGCCCCGGCACCCGGCCCGAAGACGAGGCCGAGGGCAAACATCCACAGAGGGAGAAGTGGGCCAGCAAGTTGGACTTTGTTCTGTCCGTCGCTGGCGGCTTTGTTGGTTTAGGGAACGTCTGGCGTTTCCCGTACCTCTGCTACAAGAATGGTGGAGGTAAGGCACTGAAGTACCTCACCTCGATCTGCTTATCTGCTTCTCCACATTGTTTATTATAACGACTACGCCTTCACTCCACCCAGGTGCATTTCTCATCCCCTACTTCATCTTCCTGTTTGGCGGAGGCCTGCCGGTCTTCTTCCTGGAGGTCTCCCTGGGTCAGTTCACCTCTGAGGGCGGCATCACCTGCTGGGAGAAGCTCTGCCCCATCTTTACCGGTACGTCCCCCGATGGATGGAGTCCATTGTTGGTGTAGCGTAGGGCTTTGTGTGTATACCGGTTTCACATTTACATACGGTATGAATTTTTCACATACCGTCATACCGGTGCACAGCTGTAACGACTGTTGTCGCTCTGCAAAATGTATATTTCACCACTGAGGGCGCAGAGGTCTGAGCTACTTACGGGTCATGGTTGTAACTTTAGTCATGGTTATTACTTTAGTCATGGTTATTACTTTAGTCATGGTTGTAACTTTAGTCATGTTATAACTTTAGTCATGGTTATAACTTTAGTCATGGTTATAACTTTAGTCATGGTTATTACTTTAATCATGGTTATAACTTTAGTCATGGTTATAACTTTAGTCATGGTTATTACTTTAATCATGGTTATAACTTTAGTCATGGTTATTACTTTAGTCATGGTTATAACTTGTGTCATGGTTATAACTTTAGTCATGGTTATAACTTTAGTCATGGTTATTACTTTAATCATGGTTATAACTTGTGTCATGGTTATAACTTTAGTCATGGTTATAACTTTAGTCATGGTTATTACTTTAGTCATGGTTATAACTTGTGTCATGGTTGTAACTTTAGTCATGGTTATAACTTTAGTCATGGTTATTACTTTAATCATGGTTATAACTTTAGTCATGGTTATAACTTGTGTCATGGTTATAACTTTAGTCATGGTTATAACTTGTGTCATGGTTATAACTTTAGTCATGGTTATTACTTTAATCATGGTTATTACTTTAGTCATGGTTATAACTTTAGTCATGGTTATTACTTTAATCATGGTTATAACTTTAGTCATGGTTATAACTTTAGTCATGGTTATAACTTGTGTCATGGTTATAACTTTAGTCATGGTTATTACTTTAGTCATGGTTATTACTTTAATCATGGTTATAACTTGTGTCATGGTTGTAACTTTAGTCATGGTTATAACTTTAGTCATGGTTATTACTTTAATCATGGTTATAACTTGTGTCATGGTTATAACTTTAGTCATGGTTATAACTTGTGTCATGGTTATAACTTTAGTCATGGTTATTACTTTAATCATGGTTATAACTTTAGTCATGGTTATAACTTTAGTCATGGTTATTACTTTAATCATGGTTATAACTTTAGTCATGGTTATAACTTTAGTCATGGTTATAACTTGTGTCATGGTTATAACTTTAGTCATGGTTATTACTTTAGTCATGGTTATTACTTTAATCATGGTTATAACTTGTGTCATGGTTATAACTTTAGTCATGGTTATAACTTTAGTCATGGTTATTACTTTAGTCATGTTATAACTTTAGTCATGGTTATAACTTTAGTCATGGTTATTACTTTAATCATGGTTATAACTTTAGTCATGGTTATAACTTGTGTCATGGTTATAACTTTAGTCATGGTTATTACTTTAGTCATGGTTATTACTTTAATCATGGTTATAACTTGTGTCATGGTTGTAACTTTAGTCATGGTTATAACTTTAGTCATGGTTATTACTTTAATCATGGTTATAACTTGTGTCATGGTTATAACTTTAGTCATGGTTATTACTTTAATCATGGTTATAACTTTAGTCATGGTTGTAACTTTAGTCATGGTTATAACTTTAGTCATGTTTATTACTTTAATCATGGTTATAACTTGTGTCATGGTTATAACTTTAGTCATGGTTATTACTTTAATCATGGTTATAACTTGTGTCATGGTTGTAACTTTAGTCATGGTTATAACTTTAGTCATGGTTATTACTTTAATCATGGTTATAACTTGTGTCATGGTTATAACTTTAGTCATGGTTATTACTTTAATCATGGTTATAACTTTAGTCATGGTTATAACTTTAGTCATGGTTATAACTTTAGTCATGGTTGTAACTTTAGTCATGGTTATTACTTTAATCATGGTTATAACTTTAGTCATGGTTATAACTTTAGTCATGGTTGTAACTTTAGTCATGGTTATAACTTTAGTCATGGTTATAACTTTAGTCATGGTTATAACTTTAGTCATGGTTGTAACTTTAGTCATGGTTATAACTTTAGTCATGGTTATTACTTTAATCATGGTTATAACTTTAGTCATGGTTATAACTTGTGTCGTGGTTATAACTTGTGTCATGGTTGTAACTTTAGTCATGGTTATTACTTTAATCATGGTTATAACTTGTGTCATGGTTATTACTTTAGTCATGGTTGTAACTTTAGTCATGTTATAACTTTAGTCATGGTTATAACTTGTGTCATGGTTATTACTTTAGTCATGGTTATAACTTGTGTCATGGTTGTAACTTTAGTCATGGTTGTAACTTTAGTCATGGTTATTACTTTAATCATGGTTATAACTTGTGTCATGGTTATAACTTTAGTCATGGTTGTAACTTTAGTCATGGTTATAACTTGTGTCATGGTTATTACTTTAGTCATGGTTATAACTTGTGTCATGGTTGTAACTTTAGTCATGGTTGTAACTTTAGTCATGGTTATTACTTTAATCATGGTTATAACTTGTGTCATGGTTATAACTTTAGTCATGGTTGTAACTTTAGTCATGGTTGTAACTTTAGTCATGGTTATAACTTTAGTCATGGTTATAACTTTAGTCATGGTTATAACTTTTACAACAATTAATAACCCACAACTAATGCTCTTTAACAGGTAAAACACCACGACACAATAGTTTGTGACACATAAACAATTTGTAACACTAATAATTGTACATTTATAAAATTACACCGCCTAACTGCGTGCTGGGTAGAGCTCGGCCACTATCACAACAAGAAGAAACTCCGTCAGAAGTGACAGTCTTCTGGTCTGTCTCTTCTTGTTTTTTTTCCACCTACATTCCCCTGGGTCCTAATGCCGTGTTCACACCGGACGCGGCGCGAATTTTCGCGCCGCGTTCACCGCGGAAGTTTAGTCGCGCGAGTGAAACGAGGGTGTTCACACCAAACTCGAAACATCGCGCCGCGAAAGGGGCGTGGCTTATCTCAGTCACTTGTCTCTGTGAAAGGAGCATTAATTTCCGCTATCGACCATGGAATAAATAGCCACTAGTTTTGCTTTATACTTGTTGTGGAAGTCCCAAACATGTCGGAACATGAAACGCCCTCGTGTTTGGGTTCATAACACCATCCGTAGCCGCACACAGCTCGGTGAATTTCTCCGACTCCTCAGGAACTGCGTCTGGCTTCTCCGTAAAACGGATACCGATTCTGCCACCCACCATGGAATTAACCACTAGTTCTGCTTTATACTTGTTGTGTAAACTCCACATGTGTCAGAACATCAAACTCCATGGTGTCTGGGTTCATAATATTATGCGTAGTCCCACAACAGCGTCTGAATGACGGCCGCTGCCAGCGCTGGTTCAGGCGAAGCAGCAGCAGTTTCATGCGGGACCGGCAAGACGGCGGTGATGATGGGCGGAGCTTCTCAACGCTGATTCTCAACGCTGATTGGCTGCCGCAACTTTGCGTCACGCGAATTCTCCGCTGGAGTTGGGAGAATTGAACTCACGCGAATTCGCGCCGCGTCCTTCGCTCTGTTCGCCCCTCGTCAAACGCTCTGTTCGCGCCGCCTCAAACGTGTCTATCGCGCCGCCCCGCGAAAAAATCGCAAATTCGCGCCGCGTCCGGTGTGAACACGGCATAAGTCCCTCCAGGTTTAGCTTCCTATGTGCCAACGTACAAACAGCTGCTCACCACTCCAACAGCTGTTCAGCTGGCGGCAGACCTTTTCGGCGTCAAAGAATGAATGTGTTTATACCGTGATATACCGTGAAACCGCCAGAATCGTACAAAATACCGTGATATGAATTTTTGGCCATAACGCCCAGCCCTAGTGTAGCGTTGCATTTAATAGAGCAGCGAAAAATAATTGTGGTGGAGGACGGACGCCAGCCTCCTCACCTGTGTTGCCAGGTGTGTCTCGTCTCTCGGGGCTCGTAGGCGCTTCCTGCCTCCTGAACCCCGTGGAGACACAGTCTCATTTACAAGGACGGGCACGAGACAATTTAATGTTTAATGTTTTGATGACTCTTAGATTCTGCAAGGTTATTCAGAAAATCTCGCCGATTCATGGAAATGTAAGATTATTTGAGGTTTTTAAGAACTTTGAGTTCTACCCTGAGGAACGTTTTGTCTCCTCCTAAAGGGTGATTACGTATCCTCGTATAATGGTTTATATTTCATATGTTACGAGAAGTAACAGTTAAGAGATGTTTAACCTAAGTGTTAACCGAGTTTTATTACATAAATGTATGACATGGTTTATATATGAATGATAGTTTGGTCACATGACGCACATAGCATTACATAGGCTTTTGGTGTATATATATATATATATAATCATCTGTCAATCATCTGTCGGCTCCGCCCACAGCTCAGACGATAGCTCCGCCCACTCCCCTTCCTCCTGCCCAGCTACCAGCCTCACATGTTTGTTGTTTCTCAGAGGAGGCTGAGTCACTCAGCTCTCCTCCAATCACACGTTACCCTGCACCCGTTACCAGGCAACCAGGCACTGCACCGGTCCACCGACACACTGAGGCCTCGATTCAGCGCTCACCTCCTTTCTCTCCTCCTTTCTCACCTCCTTTCTCTCCTCCTTTCTCTCCTCCTTTCTCTCCTCCTTTCTCACCTCCTCTCTCTCCTCCTCTCTCACCTCCTTTCTCTCCTCCTCTTCTCTCTCTCCCCTCCTCTCTCACCTCCTTTCTCTCCTCTTTTCTCACCTCCTCTTCTCTCTCTCCTCCTCCTCTCTCACCTCCTCTTCTCTCTCTCACCTCCTCTCACTCTCACCTCCTCTTCTCTCTCTCCTCCTCCTTTCTCCTCTCCTCTTCTCTCTCTCCTCCTCTCTCACCTCCTCTTCTCTCTCCCCTCCTCTCACTCTCACCTTCTCGTCTCTCACCTCCTCTCTCTCCTCCTCTCTCTCCTCCTCTTCTCTCTCCCCTCCTCTCACTCTCACCTTCTCGTCTCTCACCTCCTCTCTCTCCTCCTCTCTCTCCTCCTCTTCTCTCTCCCCTCCTCTCACTCTCACCTTCTCGTCTCTCCCCTCCTCCTCTCGCTTTCACCTGATTCATGATTTTACTCCTGACATCATAGTTCCTTCCTCTCCTCTCTCCTCTCCTCTCTCCTCTCCTCTCTCCTCTCCTCTCTCCTCTCCTCTCTAATCTCTCCTTCTCTCCTCTCTCCCTCTCTCATGTCTCCTCTCCTCTCTCCTCCCTCCTTTCCTCTCTCCTCTCCTCTCTCCTTATGTTTGTAATTTTATCGTCGTTTCATTATCTTCATTTAATTATTTACTCTTCTCGCTCTTCTCGCTTTCACGTTCACTTTCTTCCTTTCAGACACATTATCCGCCTCTCACACACACACACACACACACACACACACACACACACACACACACACACACACGCCCGAGACGGTGTACAGAGTGTCCCAAATCACACGTTGCTATGGCAACGAGAGAGAGAAAGAGAGAGAGAGAGACGTGAAGAAGGGGGAGAGATGGAATGAAGACAATGGAAAATAAAAAGGAGAGGAAGAAAGAGAGAGAGAAATAAATAAGAGAGAGAGCGAGGAGAGAGCGAGGGAGAGAGAGAGAGAGAGAGAGGAGGTAGAAGAGAGGGAGAAAGAGAGAGATGAGGTAGAGAGAGAGAGAGAGAGAGAGGGGGTAGAGAGAGAGAGAGAGAGAGAGGAGGTAGAGAGAGCCCCTCCTCTTTCCTGTAAACAGGATGTGTCGTCCTCTCCTCTGGTTGAACTGAAACCAGAGAACTCTTCTGAGTTCATTCTTGGTGAGAAACGATCATAAACCACGATCGTACCCAAGAGGAAATCCATCATTTAAGAAAATAGGCAAATGCACACTGCCACTAAATACGACCCCTGAGGGTGATCCCCTCAGTCCGATGCTCCAGAGATCATCCAGAAGCATGGTTTCCTCCTCAGGGGATGATCCCCTGAGGAGGAAACCATGCTTCTAGATGCTTCTAGTTGCTTCTAGTTTTCTTCACTGGTCAAAAAAGATCTGTTGAGAACGTAAACAGAGCGATCGCTGTCAGCCGAGGTCAGCGGACAAGTCTGTTTGTTTGATCAGCACTGTACCGTGTGTGTGTGTGTGTGTGTGTGTGTGTGTGTGTGTGTGTGTGTGTGTGTGTGTGTGTGTGTGTGTGTGTGTTTAAAGATGTTGATGATTGGCAGCTGCTAATTAGCAGCGTGATTAAGAGGACATGATGCAATGGTGAAATAGTGAAACACACACACACTCAAATTCATGCGGATAGCAAGCACACACACACACACACACACACACACACACACACACACACACACACACACACACACACACACAGATGGCCAATGACGTTGAAGGACATTAATCTGGATGAGTGGTCTCTGTCGGTGGTGTGTGCTGACTGATGGTGCAAAACCACACACACACACACACACACACACACACACACACACACACACACACACGTAAATTGAACTAATATACTTATGAGGACCCTCAGCGACCACATCATTACCTAACCTCTTACCTAAAACATAATCATGTTCAAATCTTGACTCAAATCCCAACTTGTTCACCTGCCCCCATTTCCTTATCTTTCCATCCTCGTGCAGCAGGAACACACACACACACACACACACACACACACACACACACACACACACACACACACACACACACACACACACACACACACACACACAGCCTTGATCCTGTGCGATCCGACCCGTCAAGCAACATTTAAGAGCAGCATAACACCATCGGTTTCTCTCATTAGATTTCGTGAGCCTTCTTCCAGCGTTGCATCACACTTACATCACGTTTCCGTGTAATTGAGCCGGCGGCGCGGCGCGTTATGTAACGCAGCCCCGTCGGGTTCCAGCAGACGAGTGTGTCGGCTTCACAGAGGAGACCGACAACACGACGAGCTGATTTATCAAGGAAAATGTACAAACAAGAAACAAGATACACAATCAACACAGGAACCGATTTTATGCACCGGCCATCTTTAAAAAATTTATAAATGCGACACTTTGGTCAGAAAACAGGATGCAACAAAGTAACAATCAACTCCCAGCACTGAAATTAGTATATTATTATTATTATTATTATTTTATTTTGTGCCAAATTTGAAGAAATTCCGTCGTTGACTGGACGTTGGATGTTAAAACCTCTCCTCTGTCCCGTGTGTGTGTTATTTATCTCGGGAGCAAATTAGTTTTTTTATTTGGCACAACAACAAAAAAAAACGTCCACCTGCAACTCAGAGGTCAAAGGTCACTGTGACGCTTTTATCCATATCTCAAAAATTCCCTAATTATGAAAATGTCACTCAGATCTTGCAGCTGTTTTTAAGTCTTTATTTATTTTATTTTGTATTATTATTATATTTCCCTTTGTATGTTTTTTATTTATGTATATATCATTATTATTTTACTTTTTTGTCTGACAAACCTAACTAACGTTCGTATCTGTCTATAATGCTAATATATCTAAATGAATACAAATGTAAGTGAACAAAAAAAAAAAAAATTGTATAGAATATTGTATAGAGGGTTCAGTTTGGACATTCTAATAATAATATTTTCTAAATGATGGATCTCTTCTCTGCAGGAATCGGTTACGCCTCCATTGTGATCGTGTCCCTGCTGAATATCTACTACATCGTCATCCTGGCCTGGGGCCTCTACTACCTGTTCCAGGTAGGGTTGCAAACAACAACAACAACATCGTGGCTCGCTCAGAAACATGTGTGTGTGTGTGTGTGTGTGTGTGTGTGTGATCGCCAGACAGAATACCTCTTCAGTCTGCCTGTAGGAGGATGACAAGTTGGTGTTATTATTATGATTTATGACATTTCATTTGTGAGAGTATAATGAACGGAGCAAATTAGACCTCATAACCCTGTAGTCGTAAAACAAGAACATGTAAAGCAGTAATAAAAGAGGCATATTAAACATGTTGCTGTATTTGAACTTGACTACAGTGATCATTTATTTTTCAGTGTTTATTTTATTTTACGTAACTTCTGCTTTATCTCCGCTCCAGTGCTTTCAGCCGGAGCTTCCCTGGGCCAAGTGCAACCAGCCCTGGAACACCGAGCACTGCATCGAGGACTCCTTCCGCAAGAACAAAACCTTCTGGCTGGCCGCCAACATCTCCAACTTCACCTCCCCCGTCACCGAGTTCTGGGAGTGAGTTGCACGAGCAGACGTTCACTTTCATGCCGTTGTGTTTGATTTAAGTTGTAGCCGTGGTCTACATCCATGAGGCGGACTGTTAAGGCATTCCAACAACGAGGCGATTCAAAGCGCTTCACATGAAACTATTAAAGGCATCAAAACATAATGCAGAGAAAACAGGATTTAAAACAGTTAAAACGCTAAATAAAAGATGTAATAAAAGTTGCAGTAGTGAGATGCAGCAATTGGGGATTAATGGGATTAAAGGGATGCTTCACCAACTAAATAACCATTGTGTTACCTTGAATTCTTAACCCTTTATCCAGTTAGAGCCAATTTCGGCTCTAGGCTTTTTTCTTTCTTTTCCCCTGTGTTTGAGTCGTCGTAGGAACCCCAAATTAATTCCAATACTTGTGTTTATTGTATGTATTTGTTCAGCAACGTCTTGGGAAAAAAATGTATATCTGCAAAAAAAATCACTTTTAAAAGATATTTTGATCATAACTATGAACATCCAGCAAGATTTCCAAAAATGCCTCCTTAGAGCGGTCACCGAGTTTTTCAAACTGTATTATGGTGCCCTAACAACAGCCCACATACTAATAACACACCTTTTGGGAAAGATTAGGACCTAAAGAATCGGAATATGCACCACAATTCATACTAGAACACAGCATTTGGGTGTTAAAAGGACTTTCAATCAAAAAACTGTGTTGGTCGGTTCAAAAATTTAGTTTACGTAAATACTTAAACTTAACGGTTACTTGAATTATGTTTCACACCAGATGTCTCTTCTCACAAGGGTTGCGGTATTGTAGCAATTTAAATGAAGTTAAACAACGATGTGGCTCCGGAGATAATATGTTGTCGATTTTTGTCTGATAATAGGAGCAGGGGGATTTTCGCACCCTGTTTTTAAAGAACATTATTTTTCTTCTGTGCCTCCGTGGGGAACTGAGAATATCCGAAAATTGCCACAAAAAAACCGAGTAAAACCTTGAAGAATTGGAACCGCGAGGACTCAGAGATGGTGGCGGTGGAAGTGTTATTAAATAATAAGATGTTGTGGGCGTATTCCCTTAAGGTGCGTCCTCCTTCATAAATGATTTGGTCACCAATGGATGCTGGGCCTGGGCAGACATTAAGGAACTGTTATGCAGAGGCTTTGCTTTGATCTGATTGGCTGGCAGTCAGAGACTATAAAGGGGACATGGACACATTTAACTCTTTGAGCCATTTTATATCAGGTCACAAGATACAAATCAAGAAATAAAACATGGTATAAATCCCCAAAACAAAAACAAAAAACATGTTAGGTATCAAATTAAACATAAAAATCAGGGCTACAATAATATATAATCCCCACGTGCAACCTCTAAACACAACTCAAACAATAAATAGGATTCGGGTGAAGGGGTTCTTGGGTAGTGCCAAAGGAAACCTGTTCAACTCTCCATAGGACACAGGAAGTAGTTCACACACGGCAGTTATTTGGTCGTTAGAGACTCTCACAGGTGTGAACTCCCTCTCGATTCAGTTGAAACTTGATGAAAAGGACCCGCCCACTCACAGCTCTCCCTCCCTGCAGACACAACGTGCTCGGCATCAGCAGCGGCATCGATGACATCGGCCCGGTGAAATGGGACCTGGCTCTGTGCTTGCTGCTGGTCTGGGTCATCTGCTTCTTCTGCATCTGGAAGGGAGTCAAGACCACCGGCAAGGTAACCGCACGCTTCTGTCTTCCTCTGCTGACGTTTGGTTGGTTGTGTTTTTGCACCGCTAATCCAGAGGAACGAGAGTTTGGTTCCTCTTGTAGACGGGAACCGGGACGGGGGTGACGCTCATGTGACTTTTCTTTTACCGCGGGTTCACCGAGACAACGATGGGAGCTTCTGTATGTTCAAAACTGTTTCAGGGGAATGCAAGTTTTTTTCTCCTAGAGGCCGGGGTCAGCAGCAGCAAACGCATGCACTCGCAGCGTCGAAGGTCTAAATCCCTTTGTGTCCTTTTTTTAAAGTAATTAAAAGACCGGCCGAGTTGAGTTTGAGTTCCGTCGCAAGAGGAAGAATCGGACAACTTCCTGTTCCACTTTGCTGCTGTTGTTCCTCCCAAACTCTGCAGCATTTCCTAAAAGAAAATGCACCACCTGACTTTCAGACTGAGACAGAATGCAAAGGGTTCTTGACTGGACAAACTATGAACTGGGCGCACTTCTTCAATTTCTTCTTTATTTCCTGAAATAAACAGTTGGTGCTGTGTAATTACGCACAACAGGCGTTTACATTTAGAGGCTTACATGTGTGTCCTTTTGACAGCTTGATGAGAAGCATTGCTTTGTGCACTGCTGCATTGGTTGACTGCACAAAGGGAACATTTTAAGACCTTTCTTCAGCTGCCGCTCCAGCAGCAACAACAACACTGGCGGCAGCTCAATCCGTCCCAGACGGCTGTTTTTAGAGCCCCGACACTATTTATTGATTGGTCGGGGCTGAGTTATGCTCTCTGGTTGCTCTAAGTTGTAACTCCTGTAATAAAGCACTGCTGCAAAGCCAAGTGTGGTCGCCGCTCTCCAATAACGGATACTGACATGCTGGTATTGATTTAAGGGACAGCCTGTGGTCTGTTCTGGTCGTAATCCAAGAGTAACTGCTACTGGTTCACACATCCATCCAACAAGAGGCCCTGTAATGACTTCAAAGATATTAGCTAATACACCAATAACAGATTAATGATGTCGTGGCCGAGACGCGGAACATTCATCAACCGCCGCTCAGCCTTCCCCTGTGGAGTCGCTCAAACGTGGAGGACGGTTTCAATAACGCGCGGCCTCGCTCTCCTGTACTTCCTGTTCCCCCCCAGGTGGTCTACGTCACGGCCACGTTCCCCTTCGTCATGCTCATCGTGCTGCTGATCCGGGGCGTGACGCTGCCGGGTGCATCCGCGGGCATCAAGTTCTACCTGTACCCCGACCTCGCTCGTCTGCAGGACCCAGAGGTAGGTGCCCCTGTGCTGCCCGAGTGAGAAAAACCCATCGCTGGGCTCCCCGTTGTGGTCCCTTGGTACGGCCGAACATCTGCTTCCCGTTGGCTGAACCGACGTCTGGCCGCGCATAGGGCCGGTAGTTGAATTGAAAACAGCAGCGGAGTTTATTATCAGGGTTCTTACGGTCATGGAAAACCTGGAAAAGTCATGGATTTTTAAAATGGTTATTTCCAGGCCTGGAAAAGTCCTTGAAAAAAATGAAATCCCACTTTTTCATGTTTACACCCAGATTTCACAAAATGTTTGGTCATGGAAAAGTCATGGAAACCCATTGGTCAGAGTGTGTATGAACCTAAGCTCGAACTAAGAAATTGCGCCTTATTTGCACGTCTTTTTTTGCGAAATTTAAATTATCCTAAAATAATGGCCCAAGTCATTTGTTCCATTTTTTTTCAGAAAACACAAAAAAAGTAATAGGGGTGCACAACAGGCATACTGTAATACCGGTTCAAATTATGTTATGATTACTAATTTTATGTTCGAGTGAATTTTTCATTGACTTAACTAAATTGCTAGCTTAAATGCTAGCTTCAAATTGCCATCTTGAAAAGCTTGTAAAATGGCCTAAGTCACATTGTCTTTTGACTTAGGTCAAAATGATGTTATGATGAGTCAATATTATGTTCGAGTGAGATTTTCATTGACAAAAATGCTAACAAAATTGCTAGCGTAAATGCTAGCTTCAAATTGCCATCTTGAAAAGCTTGTAAAAATGGGCCTAAGTCACATTGTCTTTTGACTTAGGTCAAATGATGTTATGATTAGTAATATTATGTTTGAGTGAAATTTTCATTGACAAAAATGCTAAACTAAATTGCTAGCTTAAATGCTAGCTTCAAAAGGCCATCTTGAAAAGCTTGTAAAACGGCCGTTATACTACAGGGGTAGAATCACAAGATCTGTTCAACTGAGGATGTAGTAGATTTGACCAGACTTAGGCCATTATTTTAGGAAGGTCACGATATGGAAACGCGCCTAGTGTTCCCCACAACTTAAGCCCCGCCCCCTCCGGCCTCTCCACTCGTGCCCCTGGCCTTCCCCCTCAGCAGCAGGCCTCAGCCTTTCTGTCCCCCTACCTCACAGGTGTGGATCGACGCCGGCACCCAGATCTTCTTCTCCTACGCCATCTGTTTGGGCGCCATGACTTCCTTGGGGAGCTACAACAAGTATAAATACAACTGCTACAGGTGAGGCATCAGTTTTCGGTGAGGGGGGGTTGGCGGTGGGAGGAGAGAGGGGAGTGAAGGGATCCTTGTGTGTTCATTAACAAATCCTCCTCATGACATATGTGTGACATAGGGACTGTTTGCTGCTGGGAGCCCTCAACAGTGGTACCAGTTTTGTGTCTGGCTTCGCAATATTTTCCGTCCTGGGCTTCATGGCACAAGAGCAAGGGGTGGACATTGCTGATGTGGCAGAGTCAGGTACGAGGGTTCTGTAAAGGCGGCAGTGATGGTGGGCGCTGCTTCCTGGTTAACAAATTAAAACAACAGTTTATGACAAAGAAAAACAGCAACGAATCCCAAACGAATTGAACTTGGTATCAAATGGATTCCCTTGATTTAATGACAAATGACGGCATCGGAATATGGAGGTTTCCGCAATCAAACACTACTTGACAAAAAAGCAGAATGTGAGCAATATATGAACGTCTGATCAGTGTGTTAGCGCATCATTCCAGGAGACGCAGGCTGGATGGATTAGGGATGATGGAGGTGTAGCTTCTGCAGAGCAAGAGATGGAGACATTGAGAGAAGTTAAAAGATGAGCTAGAGTTTACACCTAGGACTAGCTATACTAGGACAGCGTGCTAGCTTAACCCTTGTGCCTCATAATGAAGAATTGTTCAATCATTTTGGCTGTGTTTATGCATATGGAATACATTTTGGCATACTTTTTTTTTTTTTTTCTTCTAATTTTGGAAGTTTAACCTCGGCTCCTATAATTAACAAAAATGTCCCCATTGAAACCCAATAATAATAATACAACCATTTTTAATTCCACGGCCATTAAAGTATTAAATCATGTATTATATTACATCAGTCTTTTAATTTAAGTCCCCGGCTGCAAGATTGGATTTAAAAAAAATACTATTTTCAAACAAATTTAGCCATTTTCTCAAGTTTGCCCTATGGAGTAAATACATGCTATTCTCCTGGTTTCCACTAGGGGCATAGCTGCTATATTATGGAGCACTGCAGCGTTTGATGCAATGCATTCAAATCAATGTTGTTGCTCATCATTGACTGACATCCCCATTGCTGTGGTTCCTATATATTGGAGTGACACATTGACATAACGGTGTTATTAGTTGTTTCTACAAAAATTTTACATTTTCTAGAACCGGCAACTTTATCTTTTTAGGCCATTTATGTTAGGAACCACAGCCTTAAAATCACTAAAGCACAGAAGTCCATGGTTATCATGAACTACTAAACATGTCAGCACAGTAAACAATAACACATTCCTTCATTAACACATGAAACTTTGGGCTTTCAAAAAGCTTCCATGCAACCGAAAGTACCCAACATCATTTCCATGGATTTAAAGTATATCTCTTAGAATGTGTAGTCTATTGATAAACACTTCATGAGGCTGCAAACGCAACCTTTTGCTTTTGTGAGGAGACACAAACAGCCTATTTCAAGCTGGAAGTCATGCCTAGTTTTCTGATTTCAATCACACAAGGCTTTCATTAATGCTTGTTTTTCACATCCCAAAGCGGATAAAAGATGAACGTCGGCTCTTTCTATAAAAACACGCTCCAGATTAAGGTGGCAACGCACCGACAGAGAAGTGAAAGCTGCTGTTTGGAGCGTTTGAACCTCCTCTTCTCTGGATTTGACACGCTTGTGTTCCATTAAGGCGATACTTTAAAGACGCAAGACGTCTTGTTTGACATCAAATTAGACACAAACGTGTCATTGGTGCTGATTATAATGATGTCGTCGGCCCAGTCTTCATCTATCGCCCCCGAGATCCAAACAAAAGCAAATTAAAAAACACAACTCAAACACTGTCCATGCTGCCAGCCCAGTCGATACGAATATTGGACAATTCTGTAGTCTCCAATTTACATCCAGTGGCCAAATTAATTTTTGTTATCAGAATTATCCAATATCAACGTTGTGTTTGGCGAGTGGGTTGATGCTCCACTGGTTACCCAAGAATAGAAGTGGATATCAGACCAACTAGAGAGATAGAGTTATTCAAAGTGCATCGCAGGTCTGTCTTAACCGCGACTGCTTGATCCCGATGCACTTGAACGCTGCATGGGAGATTATGCTGACTGTGGCTTCTGTTGACCCAAGAAATATTATGAAAACTTAGGTTTTGACATGTAGTTTTTAACGTTTTTTTTGTACAGTCAAGTAATGAATAATCACACTGCTTGAAGTGGATTCTTTATGATTTTAATCCTGCTGGCATTTCCCCTCTCAGAGGATGGAAGTCGGTCCTATTTTTTTCCGAGTCAACGCGGTGTTTGGTTGGATGCCTTGTCATATTTTGCAACAAAAAACGGAACACATATATATATATATCCGTACATCTCGCTATCAGCTGCAATGCTGTGTTGCTGTTTACGGCTGCTTCCCTGTTTCTTAACTTCTGTTTTACACTTCCCAATGTGCAGTAGCATCAACGTCCAATTAAATCTCTTCATAAAAAAAATAATTTGACATACAAGTTTGCATCTGCTGCTGTTTTGCTGCGGCCATTTTGCATTCCTCCATAGAGAGGATCAGTCAGGGATGCAGAATGGCTCGAGTGACGTAGGTGTCGACATACTTTAAAAAAAACAAAAAACTAAATCATATAAGAAACCAAGATACACTTGATTTACCTTTTCTAGAAGTTGCCTGGTGAAGGTGAATCAAGCGTACCCCGGTTATCAAGCGCTTCATAGACTTGCTGCAATATGTCTGCAATGATCTACCGGCCTGGAATAACTTTACATCACATATTAGACTCTATTGTTTTGTGTTCCTCTTCTTAAAAGATACTCAAAGTGTTCATTGTAAATGCTATGGAACGGTGTAAAGTGCATATAGTTAGGGATGTGTCTTAATAATGTTTACTAAACAGGAAGTAACAGGTAAGTAATGTGCAAAGAAAAGTAGCCACCCGTATAAACACAGTATTGTAGCCCAGGTTTTGATCATGCATTCACATCTGGTTTTGCATCTCCATAGTTTGGGGCCTTTTCTTCCCACAGGGAGGCAGATCAGATCAGTTTTTCGGGACGCTAATGTTGCCTCCCCCCCCCCCACCCCCCTCTGTCTGCTCTCGCCCGCCCCCCCCTCCTCTGCAGGTCCCGGCCTGGCGTTCATCGCGTACCCCAAGGCGGTCTCCATGATGCCTTTCCCCACCGTCTGGGCCGTCCTCTTCTTCGTCATGCTGCTGCTGCTGGGCCTCGACAGTCAGGTCAGCCGAGTGAAGTGGAAGCGTGTGCAGCCGCGAAAAGGAAGCGGCGATAACGCTTAGAAGTTACTGAGGTCCCCCGTGAGCAGAAGCCTGTCACAGACTTTAACGTGTTTTTAAAAAGCCTCCCGCAGCATATTTTAGTAAAGATTGTAAATAAAACACAGCTTTTCTTTTTTTCAATCAACTTCATTCACAAACAAGGAAACCAACATGTATCATACCGGCGATTCATTTAATGAAAGATTACTGCAATCTGTAGATTATTTTCGAGATAAATCATTTAATCGTTTGGTCTATGAAAATGTCAGAAAATATTGAGAATCTCTAAATGTCTGATGTCCAAAATAGATATTCAGTTTAATATCATACAAAACAGAGGAAAGCGTATTCAACCGTATTTAAGAGGCTGAACCGCATTTTTCTGTCATTGTCAGAAGAAAAAATGACTTTAACAATCAATTGATTATCAAATTAGTGAAATAGTGTTTCTGAAGATCAACTGAAGATCGATTAGACCAACAGGGGCAGAGCCTGTTTGTGTGAAAGCACACACACACACACACACACACACACACACGCACACACACACACACGCACGCACACACACATCCCAGAATAAAGGAGGTGAAAGCTGCTTTCGCCACATTCTCACATCAGAGAAGTAAAACCTCGTAGTGAAACACCAGCGATGCTTTTAAAGTAAAAGGCTGAGGACCAACAGATGTCATGCATTTTGTATTTTAATTGTAATCTCTGTGTCCCCTGCAGTTCGTGGAGGTGGAAGGGCAGATCACATCACTGGTGGATCTGTATCCGTCCTTCCTAAGGAAGGGTTACCGCAGAGAGATCTTCATCGCTATCATCTGCAGCATCAGCTACCTGCTTGGACTCACCATGGTTACCAAGGTAAAGACACTGTTAACGAGGAAACACACAAAAACCGAAAACAAAAAAGAAACCTGCACCAGCACCAGCGATTTTCCCCCTTTGGCTAAGCCCCGCCCCCTTGAATGCAGACTGGCCAATCGCAGCGGTTCAGGCTTCATCGTTGTCGATTTTAAATGTTGTGCCTCTGATAGTACTTTTCTCTTTCCCCCCCCCCCCCAAATTTTGTTTAAATAATATTCATGTGAGAAGTGCAGTTAGTGGCTGTGTGGGCTCCACGGGGGCGGAGCTTAACAAAGGGTCAGTCGGTCCAAAAGAACACACAAGAAGGGTTTCAGTGCATATTTACTACGAACCTCTGAACACTTTGTCATAGTGGAGGAACAGTGAGTTAGATTGTCCATCACAGTCACAGTATTTATCCAGTATAAACACATAAAGCACATATTGATAATAAAATCTATTAATATATTTCCTTTATTAAAAACAGCAGCGACATTGTTCGGTCCCCGGGGAAACGCCGGGCGGCTATTTATACCGCCAAGTCATGAGAACGCTCCTTCGCTCCGCTGGTATTAATAGAGACAGTAGACCTCTTCTCTGCTCTTCTTCTATTTCCATCTTTCCGTTTTCCTCTCATCACGTCTCACTCCTCTGATCCTCTCACTCCTCTGATCCTCTCACTCCTCTGATCCTCTCACTCCTCTGATCCTCTCACTCCTCTGATCCTCTCACTCCTCAAAAGGTCTTTTGCCTCCTTCTCTTCTCCGTTTCTCGAACCTTCTTCCTCTCCGTCGACCGTTCCTCTGACCCGTGAACGCGACGTCCCGCCCCTCCCCCGCTGGGACGTGTCGCTCTCTCACCGCGTGCAAAGTCAAGTATGAAGCAGAACTAGTGGCGGAAATGGTAACTGTTTTTACGGAGGTAAGCCACGCCCCCTTTCCTCTGCGAAAAAGCGAATTAATCACATAAACAAACTCAGGCGAAAAAGCGTTGCACATTTTCGCGGCGCGTTTGGCCGTGAACGCAGCCTCGCGGCGGCCATGTTGGCGGCCATGTTGGCGGCCATGTTGGCGGCCATGTTGGCTTGTGACCGTCATGATGATGAAGGGCTCGACGCGTAATGGAACCGAACCGCCGGCCTTCTGGTACGCGTGAGCTTCTTTGCTGTTTACCTGCGATCCACCTGCTCGCACGTGATTGGTCGATAACCAGGAAACCAGAACGCCTCCGTTGCCGCTGCATTCTCATGCACATGAAGGCTGTTTTTAAAGAACGGAGATGACCATCTAACCCTTGTGAGTCCTAACTCCTTCCCTTAATCTCAGAGGCCTCGTTCCCTCTCCTCCTGTCTCCTAGATGACCGCGCTGTCACCCTTCATCATCCCTCGTCTCCTCATCCTCTCCGACCTTCTCTCTCATTTTTCTATTTTATGCCCCGCCTCCCTTCGGCCTCTCCATCCGTCGTTCCCATGACGACGTCTTTTTATGGCTGCGCTGGCCTGGTTCAAGTTTAGGATTCCCATGGTTATTAAAACAGTTCTCACTCACACACACACACACACACACACACACACACACACACTGGATACAGCAGCCTGTCTCACGTGTTGGTGATGTCTTAATTATTCTGTCCCTCTTAATCATCTTTCAATAATTACATTTATCGACTTTATTGACCTTCTAAACTAAAAGCTCTGTGTTTTATTTTAAAGTGACAGAAAGAAAAGTTAAACATTGTCTGACTGTGATATTAAACTCTCTCTGTTTGTTGTCTCCCCCCCTCCTCCCCCCCCCTCCCCCTCTGCAGGGTGGCATGTATGTGTTCCAGCTGTTTGACTACTATGCAGCGAGCGGTGTGTGCCTTCTGTGGGTGGCATTCTTTGAATGTATAGCGGTTGCCTGGGTTTACGGTGAGTCCCTGAACACAACACGCTCATTAGCGTGACCTTCAGAGCTCCTCTCCGGGACAGATAACTGTATCGCGGCGTTATCTCGCTCCGGGAATGCGACCGCAAACACGCCAAGGTCGTTCGCCCTCCTTTTCCGGACGGCGTTTCCGGGTTAACCTCGAAAACAATTTGTAAAAATGCGGGGTCAAAGGTCACCGGGGATGAAAACATGAATCAAGAACTCCGATGCTAAATATGACAATGTCACACTAACGTCCAATAGCATTAAATAATGAAGCGTTGACAACTGAGGCTTCACATGTCTCTTTAACCCTTTGGTTTTAGACCTTTATTTACCTGTATCTTCCATTTTATTCATATATTCCACTGCTTTAGTGAACCTAAGACCTTTGGTAAAACTATTTCCATCACCAACACAGTTCATCCACTTGAGTAAAGTTATGTGAAGAATTTCAAAAATCAAGTGTCAATTGTTCAGCTTTAGTCATATTATCTATTTACACTTGTGTTGTATGTCAATGGTGCTTCATTATAGAGAGAGAGCTGAGATTGTTCTGCAATTTTAGATGTGAAACATGGGTATGTATCTGATATGCAAGTGCCTTTAAAAGGTGAATTTAAGAAATGATGTAAAATCGAGAAAATGACCCCCGACTCCAGAGGGTTAAATGATAAAACAAGAGTAAACTAAGCAGTTTAACATACTTAGCACACGCCTAGAGGGCCGATTTTCTTTATTGAATTACGTTTTTTGCCTCTGTGTTTTAAATGTTCTGCGCAAATAATCTTTCAATTGTTGTAAAACGTCATCCTGCTGCATTGTGATGTGTATTTTCAACACAACACAAATACAAAACTAACCAGTTCACTGTGTTCACAGGCGCTGATAATTACTACGATGCTCTGGAGGACATGCTGGGCTACAGACCCAGCGCCTGGATGAAATGGAGCTGGAGTTACATCACTCCTGTCCTGTGCATGGTGAGCTATGTTAAATATATATATATATATATATATATATATACACATATATATATACACATATATATATATACACATATATATATATATATATATATATATATATATATATATATATATATATTTATATATGGGACAGGACTTCATTTTAGACGTTGAGTTTCTTAAAGGGACAGGACGTCATTTTAGACTTTCAATGTGCTATATTTGCTATCGTGAAGTCAAATACAGCACATGGAATGTCTAAAATGACATTGTGTTTCTTAAAGGGGACAGGACGTAATTTTAGACATTCAATGTCCCTTTAAGAAACACGACGCTATCATGTTTCTTAAAGGGACAGGACGTCATTTTAGACATTGAGTTTCTTAAAGGGACAGGACGTCATTTTAGACATTGAGTTTCTTAAAGGGACAGGACGTCATTTTAGACGTTGAGTTTCTTAAAGGGACAGGACGTCATTTTAGACGTTGAGTTTCTTAAAGGGACAGGACGTCATTTTAGACGTTGAGTTTCTTAAAGGGACAGGACGTCATTTTAGACATTCAATGTCCCTTTAAGAAACACGACGCTATCATGTTTCTTAAAGGGACAGGACGTCATTTTAGACATTGAGTTTCTTAAAGGGACAGGACGTCATTTTAGACATTGAGTTTCTTAAAGGGACAGGACGTCATTTTAGACGTTGAGTTTCTTAAAGGGACAGGACGTCATTTTAGACGTTGAGTTTCTTAAAGGGACAGGACGTCATTTTAGACATTCAATGTCCCTTTAAGAAACACGACGCTATCATGTTTCTTAAAGGGACAGGACGTCATTTTAGACGTTGAGTTTCTTAAAGGGACAGGACGTCATTTTAGACGTTGAGTTTCTTAAAGAGACAGGATGTCATTTTAGACGTTGAGTTTCTTAAAGGGACAGGACGTCATTTTAGACGTTGAGTTTCTTAAAGGGACAGGACGTCATTTTAGACGTTGAGTTTCTTAAAGGGACAGGACGTCATTTTAGACGTTGAGTTTCTTAAAGGGACAGGACTTCATTTTAGACTTTGAGTTTCTTAAAGGGACAGGACGTCATTTTAGACTTTCAATGTGCTGTATTTGCTATCGTGAAGGCAAATACAGCACATTGAATGTCTAAAATGACATTGTGTTTCTTAAAGGGACAGGACGTTATTTTAGACATTGAGTTTCTTAAAGGGACAGAACGTCATTTTAGACATTCAATGACATTCAATGTCCCTTTAAAGGGACAGGACGTCATTTTCTACATTCGATGTCCAGTATTTGTCAGAATGTGTGACGGTTGCTCCTCTTCCTCTTCCTCCTCAGGGCTGCTTCGTCTTCTCCTTGGTGAAGTACAAGCCGCTGACGTACAACAAGATCTACGAGTACCCGGACTGGGCCGTGGGCTTGGGCTGGACTCTGGCCCTGACCTCCATGATCTGCATCCCCATGGTGGTCGTCATCAAGATCCTCCGGTCCGACGGGCCGCTCATCGAGGTGAGCGCGGCGGCCATCTTGTTTGGCTCTGTCCAACGCATGTTGTGTTGGTTTTTGTTCGCATGCAAAAGTCAAGTTTTTAACTTTTTTGTTTCACTTGTTTCTCCTCTCCTCCCTCGTTTGTCCTCTCCTCTCTCTGTTATCGCTCAATCCCTTCCTCTCTGTCTTTCCATCATTTCTTCTTGCCGCCTCTCTTTCTTTTCTCTCCTTGAACCCGCCCTCATCTCACACTTCATCTCACACCTCATCCCTCCTTCCCTTTTTCCCTGCTTCCTGCCTCTTCCCTCCTCTTAACCCCTTCCTCTTTCCTTTCTCCCTCCTTCCTCCCTCCCTCCTTTTGTCCACCTCTCTCCTTTCTCTCTCCTTCCTCCCTTTTTCCCTCCCTCCCTTCCTTCCCTCCTCCCTCCTTCCTCCCTCCTCCCTTCCTTCCCTCCTTCCTCCCTCCCTCCCTCCTTCCTCCCTCATCCTTCCTTCCTTCCTCCCTCCTTCCGCCTTCCCTCCTTCCTCCCTCATCCTTCCTCCTCCCTCCTTCCTCCCTCCTCCCTTCCTTCCCTCCTTCCTCCCTCCTTTTGTCCACCTCTCTCCTTTCTCTCTCCTTCCTCCCTTTTTCCCTCTCTCCCTTCCTTCCCTCCTCCCTCCTTCCTCCCTCCTCCCTTCCTTCCCTCCTTCCTCCCTCCCTCCTTCCTCCCTCATCCTTCCTTCCTTCCTCCCTCCTTCCTCCCTCCCTCCTTTTGTCCACCTCTCTCCTTTCTCTCTCCTTCCTCCCTTTTTCCCTCTCTCCCTTCCTTCCCTCCTCCCTCCTTCCTCCCTCCTCCCTTCCTTCCCTCCTTCCTCCCTCCCTCCTTCCTCCCTCATCCTTCCTTCCTTCCTCCCTCCTTCCGCCTTCCCTCCTTCCTCCCTCATCCTTCCTCCTCCCTCCTTCCTCCCTCCTCCCTTCCTTCCCTCCTTCCTCCCTCCTTTTGTCCACCTCTCTCCTTTCTCTCTCCTTCCTCCCTTTTTCCCTCTCTCCCTTCCTTCCCTCCTCCCTCCTTCCTCCCTCCTCCCTTCCTTCCCTCCTTCCTCCCTCCCTCCTTCCTCCCTCATCCTTCCTTCCTTCCTCCCTCCTTCCTCCCTCCCTCCTTTTGTCCACCTCTCTCCTTTCTCTCTCCTTCCTCCCTTTTTCCCTCTCTCCCTTCCTTCCCTCCTCCCTCCTTCCTCCCTCCTCCCTTCCTTCCCTCCTTCCTCCCTCCCTCCTTCCTCCCTCATCCTTCCTTCCTTCCTCCCTCCTTCCGCCTTCCCTCCTTCCTCCCTCATCCTTCCTCCTCCCTCCTTCCTCCCTCCTCCCTTCCTTCCCTCCTTCCTCCCTCCTTTTGTCCACCTCTCTCCTTTCTCTCTCCTTCCTCCCTTTTTCCCTCTCTCCCTTCCTTCCCTCCTCCCTCCTTCCTCCCTCCTCCCTTCCTTCCCTCCTTCCTCCCTCCCTCCTTCCTCCCTCCCTCCTTCCTTCCTCCCTCCTTCCGCCTTCCCTCCTTCCTCCCTCATCCTTCCTCCTCCCTCCTTCCTCCCCCTCCTCCCTTCCTTCCCTCCTTCCTCCCTCCTTTTGTCCACCTCTCTCCTTTCTCTCTCCTTCCTCCCTTTTTCCCTCCCTCCCTTTTTCCCTCCCTCCCTTCCTTCCCTCCTTCCATCTTTTTACTCCCTCCTCTTGTCCTACCTCCCTCCTTTTCTCCTTCCTCCCCCCCCCCCCTCCCCCCACAGAGGATCAAGGCGGTGGCGGCCCCGGTCCGTGGCGGCGCCAGCTCCCGGCCGGCGGACCACCGCGGGCTGAAGGAGCTGTCGTACCCGCTGGACCCCAACGGGAACAAAGGCGTCCTGAAGGCGCCGACCCACACCATCGTAGAGACCATGATGTAGAGGACGAGGCTCTCCGTGAGACCGCTCTCCTCTCCGCTTCTAGAGCCTCTAGTGTTTCTGTCTGTCTATCTGTCTGTCTGGTGGACTGATAAGGGTTTAAGGAAGGAAGGAAAAAAAATATCTCGTTGGAAGACTTCTGCTGGGTTTTCTTAAGAGGGTAGCGATCGCATTTCAAATCTATTTCTGAATCACTCCCGTTTGTAACATCGTGTGGCGACGCGTCACGTCTTGTTTTGTGGTAAATTAGTTCCAGCCTCCGGTCAAACGCTGCTGGATTAATGTCCGCTATGCCGGCTGCTTTCTGCAGAATACCAGCCATTGATGTAAGAAAACTAAAGAAGAAGAAGAAGAAGAAGAAGAAGAAGAAGTAGAAGAAGAAGAAGAAGAAAGTGGTTATTGAGTCTTGGAATCAAACAGAATGTTGTAGACAAACAAAACCCCACATTGATCACAGATCACCAAAATAAGTTGTTTTTTTGGGGCGCTGTTCTTGGAATATATATAATAGCTCTCCGCCTTTGATATATCATATATATAATGACCATGGTGCACTTCTCTGAGGGCTCTCCTGTCCAGGAGAGGCCTAGAAAGAGGCACTGCAGGTACAGAATCTTTCATTTAAACTAAAAAACAAGTTCCTTACCACGTCAGAAAGACATTTCGATGATATTCCAGCTGCAACAGTGAGAAATATGACCAAACCTACCAATCAAAAACTGCAGTATTCTCATTTCTAGGTGCAGCTACACATAAAAAGGTGTATCACCGCAGCCATGGTAGCCGATGACCCTTATCAAGCCAGCATCCTGGTTCTTTCTTTATCTGAAAAGCACCTTAGCACAAACATCCCCTTCTTCCATAGCGAGACTATGGGCCAATGAGAGACGAGCACTGAGGAAGCCGCTCTGCACCCAGAGGAATCTGAAAGGAGTTGAAGTGTGAGGTTGAACCCTTGAGTGTGTTGTTTGTGGCGTAGTGTACAGTAGTAGCTATCAGTCTATCTATATCTATCTCTATCTATCTTCTCTGTCTAGACCACTTTACAGTACGTAGTGACTGCACTAGGCACTCTTGGCTTACACTTTTGGATTGGATTTCATTTTCTTTTTCTACAGAGGAAGTTACATTATTATTAGTTTTTTCCTCTGTCAATGTTTTTTTTTTGTTTAGATTTTTCTTTTTTTATTAAGACTATTAATATTATTGTTATTCACTATTGATGATAATTGCTGTAGTTTTTACATAGAAGAAGGAAACACTTGTGAAAAATACTCAGCTGTTATACAAATCATATACATTTACAGCGGCGGCCATTGTAGCGATAATCCTCCTCCATCAAAATCCGTCTTTAGCGTTACGCAAACAAACAATGCAACTGTTTTTATCCGCCCAAATATGGTCTCTCTGGGGGCGGGGCTTAAAGATTCGGCGAGCAGTTCAATGTACAGTAAAAAAAAAGGGGGATTCTACAATGGCTCCATCTGTAAAGTCGGGAGGTGTTTGGGGGTTTTATAGCTTTTCCTCTTCTGTAAATACCAGGGGACTGTGTTTTATTTTTATTTGTAAATTCTTCCAGACGGCGCTGTAGGAAAACGGTAAAAACAAATGGAGCAAAGAGTCAAACTCCTCTCCGCATCCATCGGCTGCAGACGGATCAGAGTTTGGTCACGTTGTTTTTATTTCCCCCCGCCGTCGCCTCGCTGCTTCACTTCACTCGAGGAAATGAGAGCCGAGCCGCTTCGTTTCAAAGCGATTCAAAATGAGGAGTTATCGGGGGATTAAAGGCGTCTATAACGTCGTTCAGGAAACATCGGGATGAATTTAGAGACGTGAAAAAAAAACGGTAAAAAATTAAACAACATTCGCAAACGTCCAAATAATAATTAAAAAAAAAACTTGAAATGTTGCGTTGAGTCAATTCAAATTTTAAGCCTTTAACCAAAGACGAAAAATGAAGAGAATAGTAAACTTAAACTTCTGATGGAATATATTAGCGAATTACAGCTGTGAAATTAGGCGACTATACGCGAGACGTATTGAAAACACGACGCTGGTCGATGAGAAGAACCACGTTTACCGCCGTTGCGTTTCACTTTAGCGTGACGACGGGTTGACAAAGAGACATTGAATGGTAGCAATTTAAATCAATGTTATTGTCCATCTTGAAAGGCCATTGGATCTACCGTAAACGTTGGGTTACGAGCCGCTACTGCCTTCGGTCAGTGTCCCCGTTAGCTCCCCGCTGTAGCCAGCTGGGGCTCCTGCTAGCGCTCCGTTACTTCCCCGCTAACTTCCGCTAGCTCCCCGAAAACCACCGAAGGTAGCGGGACCAGGCTCGACACCCGACTTGGGCAGAGGGGACGCGGGCAGTAGCAACAGCAGCGGGCAGTAGCAGCAGCAGCGCTAGCTAGCAGCAGCAGCGCTAGCTAGCGCTGCTACTAGCTTGCTACAGCGGGGACACTGACCGGCCGTAGGAGTGCCTTGTAACCCGACGTTTACGGTATATATATATATATATATATATATATATATATATATATATATATATATCACATTTACTGCCTATGTAATCCACATTCGAAGGCAAAGAAATACAGAAAGAGTTGAGTCAAAAGTGAGATATTATCGCACTTTATTTGTGTGATTTGGACTTTCATGTGAAATGAAATGAGGCCAAAAGAAAAACACTGCCATCTTTTTATTACAGGTCCTCATTGGCCTCTATAGTAAAGGAAAACAAAATAAAATAAATCGGAATACTGTTTAAAAAAAGAAATAAAACTTCTGTTTTCCGAAAAAAGCACAAAAGCGGACGTATTAAAAAAAAGATCAAAATGATATTAAATATCCGTTCACGTCACACGTGCATTGCAGGAATTGGACTCACGACGTCACATGATCGTGAAATCAGGGCTTCATTTCGTCATCCGTCATCTAAGCTTTGATCTTTTCTTTTCTTTTGTTGTTGTCAGTTTTAATTCATTTCTTCAACTTAGAATAAAGTAGTTCATATCATTAAAAGGGATTGGTGAAACCAAATCCACAGCAGACATCTATTTTCATACAGTAACAAACTTTTCCTATATAAGTCGTCTTTGTACAGCTCAGCTCCCGTTGCAGAACATTTTAATACCACGCTTTGTTTCAATGTTACTCTTTTGTACAGACCTGGTCCCCCGAGCCGCCGGAGGATCTCTGCACTGAGGCCCCAAAAAATATGAAAATATGTAAAATGCTGAAAGGAAAGCTCTGCCAGCTCCTTCCAGTAGGAGCAACAGCATCAGATACGTTACGCTGCGTAGACAAAAAAACTAAATGTGCTTTTTTAGACGCACATGGAAAGCTAAACACGTATTCAGTTTCACCATTTTGTCTCCATTAAATGTCTTGGTGATTATTTCTGAGAAGAAAAGCACGTTTTATTACGTGGGGGGACCACAAGAAATATGTTGGAAATGAAATATCTGTTGCAAAGAGACACAAAGTTAGATGTATGGCCGGTAAATATGACTGAACCTCGTGCTGAGATCCTCCTTTTGGTCGGGAAGCACGGACCAGAAATAATAATAATGCATCATTTATTGGTCTGTTCTGTGTATATTTGCAGTATGTACCGGTTCCTCTGCCTTCTTACACTCCCTCAGTTAGAGTAAACCTTCCTTTCACTTTAAGATAACCCATTTTGTTTTGTTCTCAGAGAAAAACCAATTTGCAAGAGAATCGAAAGCATTAGCGATGCACAAAGTTTTTACCGCCGAATGTTGAAATGTGAAAGTCACCCGCGGGTGATGGTCAAGGTTTCTGAAGATCCGTTTGTTAGGGTGAAAACAAAAGAAATAGTTTCCTTTTTATTTTATTTTATTGATCTTGTTTCATTGAATTCTGCAGTTTTTTCTTGTTTTATTTTATTTTAAATTGTGTGTCTGTCACATTTGCCTTTTTGTATTCCAAATATAGCGTATTTGAGCCTCTGTCGTCGGGGTAACATGTACAACTATCAATCAAAAAAAAAAAAAAAAAGCTACGATTTGTTACGTGCAATACTTTGTAGAATACTTTTATTTTATTTTTTTCCAAGAGGTGGAACCGAAACCTTTTGAAGAAGAAGAAAAAAAACACACGACAGCCTGTGAATTCTTGATTGAGAACATTTGAGCCTTCGGGGTCCATCCAGTTAAATTAAAAACCGGCCCCCCAAAATAAAGCTCCTGCAGTGAGGAACCAAACTGAACCACTGCTCCATCAAAGATCTCCTGGTTTGAAATGCACTGATGCTGATGCTGATGCTAAAAAATGCTGATGCTGATGCTAAAAAAATATTGTGACATCAAATTGAATTTCTTAGCAAAACGTATTGTTTTTATTGTTTTGTGACAGACTGCTAAAGTGTGAGTTTGTGAGGAGTCAGAAACACAGAAACACAGTAACACTGCCACTAAGCCGCCATCTCTCTACCTGCTCTCCGTGCTGCTAGAATACAACAGGATGAATCAGGCAGCTTCCCAGAAGCACACCAAAGTCCACCGTAATCTCCAACACCTTGAGATCTTACTACCCTTATGAGGACAGTCTAATGGAACCAACACCTCGGACTGGTTTCGCGACAAAATGCAGTAAATCCAATATTTAAAACAAACAGATTGAACCATATCAAATGTGGGTTTTTTCTTTTAAAACCTTGAATGCAATTTCTACATTCTGCTCACTCAGACATTTATAAATCCAACTCCACCCGGCACGCAGCCGTAGTGCTTTATCAAAGAAAACCGAAGAACCAAACTGCATCCGGGCGGGAACACGTGACCCGGTTATAAATATCCCACGTAGCCTACGCCGTCTTCAACGCCACCGTATCTGCAGGTTTATCCACAAGCTAACGCGACATTCAGACCACACGGACGTGACCTTCAGGCTACGTAGAGGTCACTTAGCATCTGTTAAAGGAAGATAAACGGGGCTCCATTTCCATGACGTGAAGAACTCGTGAGTTCTTTATTTCCATAACATCAAACCAGAGAACCGTAGTTATCATCTCTCATATTTACATTCTTTGGCTTTTAGCTTTCAAACAAGATTTGGCCGTACAATCAACTTTTTGCTTTCCTTTTGACGTAAAACGCCGAGTCCTCTGGGAAATGGAGTCCCTCTGGTCAGACTCGCTCTGCGCGTTGTTCCCAGTGACGTCTTTCCTGCATTATACTGTATGCCAGCCCCCCTTTTTTCCTTTTTTAGGGAATGTACATGAGAAAATGTTTTTTTTTAATTCTTTCTGAAGGAAAAAAATAACATTTTTAAAAGAAGAATTTGAAAGGTTTTATTTTTTATTTCTATGGCCAACCTGTAAGCTAGGTAAAAAATCAATTGAAAAAAAAAAAAAAAAAACGTGAAAAAAATATGTGTTTGAACGGGTTTTACTAAGGTGTAAAACTTTTTTTATTTCTTAATAAAAAATTTGTCTTTTGAAAATGAGCTCTTGTATGTGTGTGTTTTTGTGTGTGTGTGTGTGTGTCTGTATGACATGGTCATGTACGGGTAGTGATAACACACACACATCATTCCATTCAAGTTCACATTTCCCAACTCGTGGGATTTATGTTCGTAAATCCTCTCGACAGCATAATAAACTGTAATCCTACCAAACCCGTATTATCAGATTTAAGGTGCTCAAGCAGCGCAGGAGGCTGCATTCCAACACCATCGTGTTGGAATGCAGCCTCCTGCGCTGCTTGAGTATTAAATGTGGAAGTAGTTGAATGGGTTGGAAACTGCTTTGTGGCAAATATAATAATAATAATATATAAATAACATATATCGAGTCACGAGAGTCATTAGTGGAAATATCATCGGCCATTTTTAGCATTTGAATAAAAGTCAGCATCATAATCAGGTGCCAAGTGACATATGTTAAGTATATACATGTAATTACCCTATTATTATATAATATGTATAATGGCCAAAGTGTAAAACCTCCTGTCTGCAAAATGATCCAGGAAAAATGGGTGAAAACCACTTATCACAAAACATTTAAATCGTATTCTTTGGGTATCCCAAATAGCATTCTGCTATCTTTAGTATCCTAGTTTTTTTGGGGGGATTCAAATTTTTCTTTTCAGATAGGACGTTTTGCTCTTCGGCATTTATATATATTATATATATATATATATATATATATATATATATATATATATATATATTGTGTGGCAATAATAATAATAATAATAATAATAATAATAATAGGGTAATTAGATATATATAATTAACATATATGTCACTCGGCACCTGATTATGATGCTGACTTTTATTCAAAAGCTAAAAGCACCCGATGACATTTTCACTAATGACTCGTGACTCAGTCAAGTTAACGTTCCCTAAACCTAACGGAGGGCTTTCGTTGCCTGAAACCCGTTGAACAGAAGTGTATTTTAAGAAGACGCTCTGAGTGGAAGGATGGAAGCTAACGGCGTTCAAAACCGGACGCTAGCGGTCTACCTACAGCGACGCACTGTGAGGCATCGGGCCGCCGACCAAGCGGCGGTATCCGTTGATGAGTTGCAGGTGAAAGTTGTCTCAAGCCGACGGACATCTTGCTTGAGTCTGTGTTTTGATTTTTAGCATAATCAGTAATCAGTGCTGCTCACTGCATTGTGGGTAAATAAGAGAGCACAAACACTAACGTAAAAAAATAGTCACACCATCATTAAGGTTGGGTATATTTCACCAGATATAATGTACCTGATAAAATATACTTCTCATCAAAATATATTAAATACAACAATACAAGGCAAATTGAAGTACTCTTATTTTATTTTACCCTATAGAACTTCTCATGAAACCATAAACAGGTATCATGGGGGGACCCTGAAATAAGGCTAAAAATCGGGTGAAAAATTAGGGAATCATCAATAAAACATGATTAAAAATATAAAGGAGCTATGAACGTGTTCTTTGGTCCACATGTTCCTGGGACATGTGAGTCTTGTCCTGTGAAGGAAAAGTCTCCTTCAATGTTAAAACCCATCGAAATGTTTTCACCCTCTATCACTAACGCCAGGAGAAAATGTGTGTGTGTGTGTGTGTGTGTGTGTGTGTGTGTGTGTGTGTTTTACAGTCAAGCATCTGACCGTGGGAACTGTTTTTTTGTTTCCCGCCCCCTTTATGAATGCATTTTCCCAAAGTTGTGTGTTTGTGTTGGCTTCATGGTGGCACTACAACCCACAACACAACAACACATGAGCTAAGTCCATCCAACCTGTGCTAACCGCACCAAACAAAACCACACACAAGAGAGATCTCTTACCTAAGCTAAGCTAACCACTAAAAACAGGAGAACCAACAACCCTCCATTGAGCTGCGTGGTCTGGATCAACGGCAGTGAAGCAGCTCTGTGGAAACGGCTTCAGCTGATGGAATATTTTGACCCAAACATCCGTTTCACAACAGGGAAATAAAGGCTCAGACATGCTGCGATTAATAGAAGCTGCTTTCCGAACACAGCCAATTATCCCAGACTGGTATTTTCCCTCAACAACTGCGGTTACATGCGGTTACTTTTTTCTTTTTTTTCTCAAAACAACTGCCTCCAATGAAAGTATTACGAGTGCAGACATAAAATACTAATTTCAAAAGTCCCGTTTATGCTTCGCAGTGACAGGAAGACAGAGGGTTCTTTCAGACGCTGTGCAAATCCAGTTGGGTCTTGTTTCATTATTGTTTTTTGGTTTTGCTTTTTGTCCAGAAAAGTGACACAAATACCACCACTTCAATTATAATGACTGCTCCCATGTGACCCAACAAAAGTCCTTTTGTTCGGCAGGAAACACAGAAGATGATGTTGGCTTGAACTCAGCGTTGGATAATATTAATTTAGCTGTTGTGTCGCCGCAGTCTGAGCTTTAAATAACTGGCACTCCAGAGACAGAAACGCAGCGCTGACATTTCCATCCTCCGCCTGCCAGCTCCGAGAATAGACTTCGCTGCTGAGAATCTCTTTTCCCCGTTTCATCTTCATGACAGTTCTTTGGCCTTCACACGGGGCAACGAGCGACAAACAAATCTGCGCGTACTCGAGAGTAGCGTTTTATGGTGCTTTCGCCTTTTTGTTCTGCCGTCGAAAATAGAACAGGAAGTGGAAGAGCAAAGCAAGCGAGGGATGATGTGAAAATCAAGTGGGCCCAGTTTGGATCCCAGGATGTTGTGGTTTCTTGTGCAAGTCCAGTTCCCTCCACACAATACACAAGTATTTTAGTCTTATGCCGCGTTCACACCAAAAGAGTTGCGAAATATCCGCGCGAGTAGATTACATGTTAAGTCAATGCACAGATGCGGATGGTTGCGAAAAAGCGAATTTTTCGCCGGGTGGCGAAAAAGCGTTGCGAATATTCGCTTTTCCCTTTTTCGCTTTTTCGCCTGAGTTGAAATATTTCAACTCTGGTGAAGAATTCGCCCGACGCCGAGTTGCGAAAGCCAATCGGCGTTGAGAAGCTCCGCCCGGCATCACCGCCGTCCTGCCGCCACTGAATCAAACCGCTGGTCCGCTGAAGGAGCGCTGGAAGCGGCTTCATTCAGACGCTCGTCCCGGAGGAGTCGGAGCTGTGTGCGACTACGGATAATATCACGAACCCAGACGCGGGGGCGTTTGATAATCCGACGTTTGTGGGACTTCCTCAACAAGTATGAAGCAGAACTAGTGGTTATTTCCATGGTGGATGGCGGAAATGGTAAATGTTTTCACAGAGTAAAGCCAAGGAGATAAGCCCCGCCCCCTTTCCGCAGCAAATGGTTGCGAAAAAGCAAATTAACCACATAAAGTCGAGCGAGTAAACTCTGGCGAAAAAGCGTTGAGAAAATTCGCAACTCTTTTGGTGTGAACACGGCATGAGACTCTCATTCTCATCTGTTTCGGTCCAGACACAATAACCTGTAACTCTTGTTATACGTAGCCCGGTGTCTCTGGATGCTGCTTTCTGGCTGCCGAGACTAAAACATGTCTGTGTTTGTTGGTGGAAGTCAATCGTTGTGATTTATCCAGTTTCATCTGGTCTTCAGGTACCCCTGCTGGTGGAAAAGCATGATGAAGACCAGTCACGTCCAGAGACAGAACTTCCTGTTTCAATGTTGGCTCGTGAGGTCAGTGTGCAAACCTACACACATGAGTTTGTGTGTGTAAATGTACGTACTGTATTATAGTGTGCCATCGGGTCCTGAACTACTTTTCCATGTGTGACTGTTGTGTGTGTGTGTGTGTGTTACATTTTATGAGCACTGTGTGTTGAACCTGTTATGTAACGGTAGACTCTTGGGGATAATTAAGTCTGCCGAAGCCGAATGTACATGTATATAGAGGACTGGACGGTATTTACACACAAAATGAACCATGCTATCTCGCAGAGTGACAGAAAAAAAAAAAGAGTGTGTGTTCCTCACACGGAAAGAAAATACACAGAGGCTCAAACACACAGACACTAACATGCACCGGGTGAATAAGACACACACGGTACATTACATCCGAGTGTGTATCTGCTGCCCACCCAACAACTCTCTCCTCACACACATGGATTGTTGTCCCCAAAACACTCAGAAACTATGACATTTTTGTGTTTACAAGTTAAATGTTACCGTCACAACCCTTTGATGTAAGCATTTAAGACTCACACCCCAATAGTGTGTGTCATTAGAAGTATTACCTCCATCTCAGGGACTTTGTGTAGTACTGTGGGAAAGGAGCACACAGAAGAACCAGCTAAAAATGAGTTATTATACAAGTTCCTGGATGGGAAACGTGTGTACACAGTGTGATGTAAGAAGAGGGAGCGTTTAAAACCGGCGGTCCAGCCTGTCCACACATGCAGAAATCACAAAGACACACCAAAAATAACGAGTCATCCAACATAAAATTAGGCATTTTTATTGTTCTTACTTCTGATCTTTTCTCATGTTCTTCTCAAAAAGAGAAGTATAGCAGTACACTCTTGGTTTCATAGAAAAAAAAACGGGAAAAGAAACGACAACAACAAAGTTATACATTTTATTTCCTCTCTGATAATGTTTGTTTTGTATTTTCTCCCATGTTTCAGAAGAGTAATATTGTCATATAAAAATACTATATTACATAGAATAGAACTTTACACAATTTGAAAAAAATACACAATATCAACGCATACATTATTAATGGCCCAATCCGGAATTGCAATAAACTGAAATGCCACTTGTCAACACATGTCTTTTTTTTTATTTTTTATAATTCAATGTTTAATTAAAGTCATGAAGCGAACACGAATGTTTCAGGCTACAATGAATCACCTAACTTGTTTGTGAAACGTTCTCGTGGGATTCATCAGAAATGTGACGCAAAGATTGGAGAGACGCACTCGTGACTAACAGATCATAAGAGACGATCACATTTGTGACTTTGGATATCATGCAAAAATATATAATTTTCCCTTTCGTAGAGTCAAAGCCGAATGTCCAGTAAAGAAGTTGTCATTTGTTACGAGTAATGGCATAAAACTTGTTACGTTTGGCTACCTAGCTGTAGTTGTCTAGAGGCAGAATGCTATTGGCTAGCTGAACAAATACTGTAAATAGCGAGTTAACTACATTTTTCTTTGTGGAAAGCTAATGGCTAGCTGACTAAGTGCTATAGTTGTAATATAAGGGGGACTGTATCTGGATTGTATGTTAAGCTACTGGTTAGCTGACTAAGTGTTTTGTTGTAATTTAAGGGGGACTGTATCTAGATTACACGTTATGCTAATGGTTAGTTGACTAAATGCTATAGTTGTAATATAAGGGGGACTGTATCTAGATTACACGTTAAGCTAATGGTTAGCTGACTAAGTGCTATAGTTGTAATTTAAGGGGAACTGTATCTAGATTACACGTTAAGCTAATGGTTAGCTGAGTAAGTGCTATAGTTGTAATATAAGGGGGGGCTGTATCTGGATTGTATGTTAAGCTAATGGCTAGCTGACTAAGTGCTATAGTTGTAATATAAGGGGGGCTGTATCTGGATTGCAAGTTAAGCTAATGGCTACTTGAAGACACTGTCGTTAGCTAGTGAACCGTTATCTCAGTCCCGTAGAGGAAATGTCTTGAATGGATATATGACCAAATAGTGTTAATTAATCATTAAAAACCATGACGGGACATTATTTAAATATCAGACAGTAGTGACAACAGACAAATGTAGGCTACGTAAAAAAAAATCTTCCAAAAATCTTCCAACTGAAGTATGCGTAAATTCCCAAAAATCCCAAAGATATTTTAATATTAATTTAAAATGATTGCATTATAAATACGGTCTTTGCACAGCAATTACATTTTTGTAAAATGTTTAACGACTTAAAAAGGGCCGGTATGTAAGATTTGATGGCATTTAGCGCTGCGGTTGCAGACTGCAACCAACGGAAACTTCTCCCTCATGCAAGCATGCAGCGTTAATATATATATATATATATATATATATATATATATATATATATATATATGTGTAATCTACACAGAGCTCTGTGTGGAGATACAAACGGCTCACTCAAAGGTAACAAAAACACAACGATTGTTATTCTCAGGTGACCATACGCAAAAGAAAAACGTACTTATTGTTTGTATATTCCATTTCTATTGCAATAGCTCCACCTAAATGCCACACATGACCTGTAAATGAGCAAATTTGTTACATGTATTACGTTGTGCAACTGTGAAGAAGTATTTATATTTTCTTATAAACTTCAGTCATCCGTGGGGCTGTTGTTACAATTCCGGATTGGGCTTTAAACTGACCTTTGACCCAGAAATGCATAGGGAGTATGGATGACCACACACACATACACACATACACACATACATAAAAACCAACAGAACAATTTGGAAGGCCTTTCTCAGCATTTTGTCTTTTTTTTTCTTTTTTTTTACCTTTTACAAAACGTTTTCTTTTGGCCACTTCACAGTTGCGTAAAAAACACTCAGACAGGTCTGTCCCGTTGTACATGAAAATACTTACAGTGCATGGTATTCAACAGTGTGCTTCTTTTTTTTTGTGTGTGTGTGTGTAGCAAGTGCTTGTAGAGATGTAAATGTCCTTTTTTTGTTGTTGTCCTTTATGAAAAAAGTTGCCTTTCTCAGGCTCGCTCCCAAGGAATGAGTTCACACGGCTTTCAGTCTCATCAGGGTCTCGTTACGGCCCACAGCTCTGAAAAAATATCACCACTGTACAACGAAATGTACACCACCTAGCGTCTCCCTCTCCCTGACGAACACACACACACACACACACACACACACACACACATATATGCTTCAAAGGAAATAAAAACTGACATCCTTGGATACGTACATGTAAAAACACATGTATATACATGTAGTGCACACAGACCCACGTACCAATACAGTCATTTACATGCAGGCTCTCACGTTCTATCACACACACACACACACACACACACACAGGTGCTCTCAATGGGGGCAGCTGGATTCTAACTGTATTATGTAACAACGCGAGGAAAGAGTGGGAGACATACAAACAGTGTGTGAGAGAGAGAGAGAACAGAGGTTGTGATTGTTCCCGTCGAAAATGTTTCCAATCCTTCGGAGGACAAAGGCTATTCTCTGTCTCCTCTTGGTTTCACACACACATTCTCACAATGTGGTGTCTACTCTCTCTAGTGGGCTTACACACAGGAATACATTTATAACAAATGTGTCTTTCTTACCCATAAACCCTCTCCAGTTTCTCACACACACACACACACACACACACGTTTTCCCAGTAGGAGGGGAGCAACCAGCTAGCCTCATTTCAAGTGCAAAGAAAAAGGGTTTTGGCAGAAATGAGAGGAGTTCATTAAGACGGGAGGTGGAGGAAGTGGAACGAATCTCTGCAGTTAGCAAACAGAACAAAAAGAGGTGGGAGAGGTAAAGAAAAGTCACGGAACGAGAGGTTCAGATGTCTTGGAGCTGTGCTCGTGTTGCCGTTGTGTTGCGAGCGGAGCTATTTCGGGCCCACCGACGGCCGCAGCACCTCCACGTCTCAGGTGGGAATGAAACGCGCCCGCTTGAATCATCAGAGTCAAAGACGAGCCGCTGAAATCATCTCTTTGTCTTCAGATAGCGAGAGCATGTCAGCCCCGTGGCTTGTTGTCGAGTCTGCGTTCTGTCTTTTCTCCCGCGGTGAGCTCGCAGATTTCAACCCGCGCCGACGGCCACGACGCGAACGGGGCCGAGCTCGAGCCGGTGTTTGGGTCTGTCCCTTCTGGGCTACCGTAGAGGCGTCATAGCAGCCTCCTTGAAGAGCTCCTGCTCCATATGGCGACATGTTCCGAGCGATAAAGTCTTATTTTCAGGTGATTTTACACTGAAGAAAACATATTTATTAATATTATATTCCATTTCTGCCAAGAGATCCCCCCCTGAATGCTTTAAGAACCGTCCACTAGGCCAAATCAATGTAAAAAAAAACAACAACGTGATTTTTCAAAAAGAAAGCTGAAATAATCAAAAGTGGACAGCTGCTCAAAGGAGAAAAATGTGATGGTGAAACCTCTAGAACGAGCTGAAGTTTGAAAGATCAAAAGAGTTCTGTGAAAAATGCATTCAAAGGTTTATCGGAGGCTCGGTTATCAAACCTGCGTCCACACCCGTCCGGACACACCCACAGAGATTAGAACATACTGACTCACATATATGTGGCCATCAGAAATGTCAACAACCTTTAAATGACGCACCGACCGCATGGCTTCCTGTCCGTACACGCCGGCCCTGCTGTGACTCTCCCTTTCCATTAATCTGGTCCAGTGATTCTCAACTGGCGGGTCGCGGGTTTTGCCTGGGCAAAAAAATACATTTTTTATGCAGTGGCTCTGGTTTCAACTTGTCTTGCACTTGTCCCTCCATGTTTTCAGCAGCGTGTTCCAGGTTGCGTCAAACCATCCTGATATGGGGGAGGACTCTGGGTTTTTAGGATAATTACATGAACTCTGGGGTCGTGAGGAGAATTGAGTGCTGCTTAATTTGTTTGATTCTGAATTGTTATGGATGTTGTAATACCTCGTGTCCTGAAGATGCACTTTTTGTTTTTTAATTAAAAAGCAGCTAATTGAGTGTAAAAGGGAATAGTTCCCTCTCTGGCGTCGCCACCAGCTGCTCCTTTTGGTTCATCAGTAAACTTGTTTTTGTGTTAGCATACATGTTCTACTATCTCAGGTTCAAACTGCACCATCTTTTCTTTAAATTGAGTTGAGAATGTTCCTCGATTGGTCATTCAGGGGTGATGGTGGGACCCGGAGCCAGACCAGCTGAGAACCACTGATCTAGTCAACGCCCCGAACCGCCATTTCATCGCTTTCGTCGGACCTTTTAGCGACTCTCTCTGACGCACTACGGCCGCAATGAACACGCCGTCAACGCCGAGGCAACGGCATCGCGGCTAAGCAAGTTGACTAAACAAAGCAACGCAACTTTAATGAAACTAAACAACACTTTAAGACAGTAAAACTGCTCTTTTTACTACGTCGTCTGATGATGACACGGATGGGCTTACATCAGGGTTACTAGAAGGCCCGATGCGTTGTGCGTCTCACGCGTCGTTGTGCGTCTCACGCGTCGTTGTGCGTCGATATCGCGTCGTTGTGCGTCGATATCGCGTCGGTATCTAACAGTGAGGACAGGATCGGCCAATCGTGCTCAGCTATGCGAGTGTGTTTTTCAATTCACGATTAAGCAGCAGATATGTGACCTCAAATGATACGAGCACAAGGATTATGAAGCAGTATTGCTTTAAAAAAAACAACACACACACACACATCTCACAGGAGAAAATGTGAACCTTGAAAAATAATATCGTCTTCTCTGAAGTTATGGATATCTTTGCCTCTTTCGTCAGCACTCGGGTAGTGGAAATTACAACTTGTATTATACTTGTGTCTGTTCAGTGTAAAGATAATGCATTTGGGGATACATACATCACATTGTTTTGTGTTCCCAGTGTGCTCACAGTTTAAAATACAGTTTGTTTATGGCGTAATGTCCCATAAGTGCTACACTCAGCACCTTTAATGGCATGAATAAAGGTCATTTCTGATCATAGAGTAACTCTGCTCTTTGACTCTGAAGGCCAGCGATGAACCCGCTGCTCTCAGACGACTGGAGGGACAAACACTGTAGCAGCAGTTGGCAAACAAACTAAAAAGTTGCAGGAAAATGTTCTTCTGTTGGCAACAAAGTTGTCTCTGTGGCATCTCCACGAGCAAAAGCTGCAACAAGTGTGTCGAAGCGATAAACGACAATGAATCATTTTTTAACGCGCCACATTTACGGCTGAAGCGAAAAAAGCGAGTCGCTCCTTTTTCCCTCTCTTTCCTTCTCACGTCTGACTGAACGTGAACGTTTTGGCAGTAGTGATGACACCGTTGTCTTCCACTTGTAATGATGGCACACATTTAGATTGTTATGTTTTACGTTGTATTATTGTGCTGACGTGTCCAGTATAGAAGTCCACTTTCATGCAACAGCTCGGGGGGGGGAAGCTAAACTTGACCCGTTCTAGAAATTGTATTTACGCATTCTTAGCAGCAATGTGGAATTATCTAATGGCTACATCTGTCTGGACCGGCAATCTGACCATTCATGTTCTACTGTTAACAGCACAGTTGAAATGTCCTTAAAATCATTTACAATATTGTGTTTTAAGTATCAAAGATGTCTAGAAACCCGTGGCCTGGCACTAAAGACAGCTGAACCCAAACTGCAGGTTTTTTAGCCATTTGTTTTCAGTGAAAACAGCGTTTAAAGAGTCGTCAGCTAACGGACGGTTAAAGTGCCAGCTAAGCGTTTGTTTGCGTTGGAAGGACTCGGAGGGTTCCCGGCCAAGCTTCGGGAGAGTGTCTCTGCAACGTGCCAGTGCTCCCACAGAGGATTATACAGTTTGACAGCAGTTTAACCCAGTGAGACTGGGAAGGAGCGACTGTGTGAGCATGCAAGTGAAAGTGTGTGTGTGTGTGTGTGTGAGAGAGTATCTGTAGAATCGGTGGCGTGTGTGTTTGGACCAGTTCCAGTACAGAACGTTGCACTTCATCACCAGTTATAGTATATCTCCTGTATGAGTGTGTCTAGAGATGTATCTGTGTGTGTGTGTGTGTGTGTGTGTGTGTGTGTGTGTGTGTGTTACAGGTCTAACGGGTGGTCTAAACTGTTGTTATTGTCCTCTGTGTCGTCGTCGTCGTCGTCGTTCGCCAGTGGGTTGCGACTGATGACGAGCTCCAGCCGGTCCCCGGCCTCCGTGATGAGAGGAACCGCCAAGCAGCAGTCGAAGTCCCTCGTCCTCACGTGGTTCACCTGGACGCAGCCGGAGAGACGAGACGACAGGTGAGCGGCACCGCCGGGGGGTTAGCGCGCAAGCTAACGAGCGGAGACGCACGCTAGCTTGACACCAACTGTTGCTTCAGGTTGAAGGAGGATTCCTGATTGTAACGGGGGTCTCGTTTTGTAACGGAGACCCCCGTTACAAATCGAGACCAACTGTTGCTTCAGGTTGAAGGATGATTCCCGATCGAGGGTCTCGTTTCTTATCGAGGGTCCCGTTTTGTATCGGGGTTTCGTTTTGCATCGGGGGTTTAGTTTAGTTTATTTACTGGATCCCCGTTAGCTGACGCCTTAGCGGCTGCTAATCTTCCTGGGGTCCACAGAAAGGACAAAATACATACAAAAAAGTGCAAAACATAACGTGAAACAAACAGTAAATAATAATACAAACATAATAAAAATACAAATACAAATAGTACAGTCAGATACCTAGTGCAGTTGAGGGCTAGGATGTATATTATGCAGTCCATCCATAATTTATACAAGAAAAATCGATGACTAAAAAGCAAAGGAAAACGTCAAGTGATTAATGTCCTGAGGTGCGCCTTTAGTTGTTTTTTAAATGACAGATACCTGTATGAGTTATACGAGGAGGTAGTGAATTCCAAGCAGTAATTGCAGGAAAAATAATTACGTTTGAGAAGGTTTGTTCTTGGGGTTGGAGGTATCAAGTGACAAAAGACCAGGGAGTGTAACACCTGACAAACAATAGAGAGTGTAAAATAAGAAAAGCACTTTCTCGTCACGGAGGTCTCGTTTGTATCGGGGTCTCGTTTCGTCCGCCCACAAGTGGGTAAAAAGAGGAGCGGTTTCTAGGGGCCAGCGATAATCATGTTCATCCTAAATACAAGTTTATTTTGAACCAAAATATTCAGCATTACTTAAAACAACAAACACAGAATTGTATTTATTGTTGCTTCAGTTAAAATGGTATGAGTCTTTTTTTCGTCCTTCCTTTTCTACGCAGCGGTTGCAAGAAAAACAAATAGTGGCTATGGGTTCAGAAGCTAACCCTTAGCTAATTTGCGAAGCAGATTTGGGGGTTGGCCCACTCATTGAAACCTTTTCAGGGCCATTTCTGTAAAACTCCGTAAAAATGAAATGTTACAACGAGGTTAAGATGATAGATTTGAGCATTAATTTGAGGGTGTCGAGTAATCGTAGGTCAAAGACGTTGATGAGTTAATGGAAATGTCTCAAGAGTCTTTTGTCTTTTGCACATGGAGGTCAGTTCATGCCCCTCAAAACCTGACATGGGTTCCCTCGTCTTTACCTGCAGGATCCTGTCGTAGGGTCGGAGCCCGGCTCGGTCGGCGGGCCCGTCCGGTCTGATCATGTTGACGTACACCCCTTTCTCCAAGAAGCCGTCCGACACGCTGAAGCCAAAGTCGTCGATCTCGGGGTCCTTCACCACCGTCACCTGCCGGAGACGGCACAAGGAGGGGAGGTGGGCGCGGTGAAATCTAAACTTTGACCTCGTTTAAGAGTACCGTAAAAGTCGGGTTATACGCCGCTACTACCTTCGGTGGTTGTCCCCGCTAGCTCCCCGCTGCTACTGCCCGAGTCGGACGTCGAGCCAGGGCTGGTCACGCTACCTTCGGTGGTTGTCGGGGAGCTAGCGGGGAGCTAGCAGCGGCGCTAGCTGGCTACAGCAGGGAGCTAACGGGGACAACCACCGAAGATAGTAGCGGCTTATAACCCGACTATTACGGTACTCCCAGTTTAAAAGGGAACGGGAAGCATTTATTTGAGCGACTCACTTACTCGTCTCTCGCTGACAGCACATCACACCGTTTAAAAGTCTAATGGGGGTCCGAACCCAGAAGCGAAGCCGGGTGGTGAACTCACTTTGTGCAGCTCCAGCGGCGTCGGGGACAGAATCCCCTGCATCTCCTCTTTGATCCGACGAGACTCCCACGTCCTCTCTGACACTCTCAGAGAGGCCTTGGATTTGGGCTCGTGGTGCAGGAGAGGAGATTGGTTGTCTTGGTGGATGTGGGCCCCGTGGTGCAGGTGGGCCTCGTGGTGCAGGTGGGCCTCGTGGTGCAGGTGGGCCTCGTGGTGCAGGTGGGCCTCGTGAAGCAGGTGGGCCTCGTGGTTAAAATGGGCCTCCTGGAGCAGGTGGACATCTGGGTGGAATGAAAGGATTAGATTATAAGAAATTCCCGGAATTAAATTTCAGATTATATTTTTTCACTTTTCTTGGTCCTATACTAATAAGGGCTTGGATGAGACAACCATCCGCCATCAAATGACCTTGGTGGAGTTGGGCCTCCTCGTGCAGGTGGGCCTCCTCGTGCAGGTGGGCCCCCTGGTGGAGGTGTGTGCCTTGGTGGAGCAGGTTCCCCTGGTGCAGGAGCGAATTCCTCCGCAACGGGCTCATCCTGCTGTGGCTCAGCATGGGCTCAGCTGGAGGCTTGTTGACGCCGTCCACGCCCAGACTGATGGCCGTCCCGGTCATGATGGACGCCTGCATGCACAAACCAACACACAACTTCTGAGTTGGAGCAATACGTTGAAGAATGGCAATAGGCTGCAGTTGAGGTCGCAGGCGGACGCTTGACACCGACCGACCTCGATCTCTCTGAGGAGTTCTGATTGGCCGCAGGTCTCCAGATCCTCAAGCGCCTGACACCAGAAGCTGTCATCCGGATCCAAAAGAATACCGTCTGGTTGTTGGCCAATAAATCTGCCACACACACGAACAAATAAATAATAAAATAAATGTCTTAAGCCACAGAATAAACAAGACACACACACATGTTTGGACAAGAGCCGATGTGGGAACAGAGCAGAGCAGAGCGAGACTCTGTGTTCTGGTTTAATCCAACACGGGTAATCTTTTAACGCTGAATGTCCTTGACTGACAAGATTAATTCAGTTTCACTGCACAACTGACTTTTTTTTTTTCCTCTCCATCTCTCCGCCCCCATTAGTGTTACATAACCCCCAACGAGTGTTGCTATCCTCACAAGGCTTAACCCCCTGACTCATCACACACACGCACACACACACACACACACACACACACATACACACACACACACACACACACTCTGAAATATTGCACATCACCAGCAGCTCGAGAAGAAAAAAAGAAAAAATACAGTTTTTTGTCACGTAGACACCAGAGATAATATGGAGCAAATTATGTGACTAGCAAAAAAATGCATTTTTCATTCAGAAATTCACTTTTTTTCCCACAGCTTATTTATATCATTTTAAATATATGTATAATAATATATAATATTTTGGTTTTTGGACTCTTAAAAACTATTCCACATCCTCCAAAATTGGAGCAGCAGTGTGTCACAGTGATGGGCTTCCTTTCCATATAAATGCAACCCTTAAATTAAAGCCTCAGCATATGTGAATAGCTAGTTAAAAAAAAAAAATTTTTACATCATGAAATTAAATACTCTATGTGTCAATAAAACAAAAAAAAGTGTGCTTAAAGGAACATACCAGTGGTTTTGTACGTTGTAGCGCGTTTACTTCATCTTTAGATCACCATTATGAAAACCATGCTATGGTGATCCAGGAACCCACTGGTTTCCATCCATTCAAGTAATAATACTTAAATTATAATGAGATACTTGAGTTGCGGACGTAAAGATTTAAAATTTTACATTTCAAGTCTGCAACATCAGATTTTCATGCCGCCAAAAAATATATATATATGCGGGAATTGAAAGAAAAGATCTAAAACTGTATGTCACACATTCAAAAATAGTCAGTAGAGGTATAAAACAAACATGATTGGTCGTTAAAAAGATCAAACTAAGTCTAGTCCTACCCTGGTGGTTTGTCCCAGTCGTCCTCACTGAAGCCTCCATCGCTGAAGGGGTAGTTCTTCCGGCGTCCAGGAGGTGGCGTGGTGCTGCGCTGCTGCTTGGCACTACGCCACTCGTGGGGGTGGAGGGCGATGCCGGCCGCCTGGTGGTTGTAAGTACCTGCTGGAGGCGAGACGGTGGTCATTTACGGGCCGACATCACCATTTAGCGTTCTAGATCGAGATCTGGATTTATGAATTATGTATCATCTACCACCTTGTATGAGAGATCGATATGTTTTCCCAGGATGTGGCCGCGTCGGCCTTTCACCGTGCACGTGTTACTCTGAAGCTCACCCTGGCTGCCGTAGCCGGCGTCCAACCCCGAGCCGTCCCACGACTCCATGGCCGAGTCCACGCTGGGAATGGTGGTGGAGTAGAGCTCCGACAGCTTGTTGGTCTGTTGGCTGTCCGTCAAATCGTCCTCCTCGGGGTCGCTGAGCTCGTTCTCCGTGGTGTCCTCGGCCTCGGCCGCTTTCCCGTCCTCTCCATCTTGGGGACAAGAAGTTGGGAGTTCGGTTTATCTTACGCCTTAAACCTTTTGGAAACCACCCTATTTTTAGGCCCTTTCCTCGAAAATTGCATACCCAAACTAAAAAGGGTGTATCTCTGCAACCACCAGGGCTATTTGAATAATTTTAGTTATAATAAAAGGTACACATGTGAGATTTTGTTCAGATGTGTAAATATCAGTCTATATGTTACTGGTTAAGAGTAAATGAAGATGACACACAGAAAAAAATGAAAAGGTTTCAGGTCCGCCTATAAAAAAATCACTTTCAGGATGATTATGTCTTGTCTTGGGATCAAAATGACCCGTGTACGAGTGTATATGTACTGTATGTGTGTTGATGGGTCACTTTTACCCCAAGACAATGGGAGGGTTAAAATGATGCAGCTGTAAGGTCCAACTCTAACCCAAATCATAACGCAATATGTGAACATTCACTAACCCAAATCATAACACAATATGTGAACATTCACTAACCCAAATCATAACACAATATGTGAACATTCTCTCTGCAAAGGTTGACTTTGATAAAGTGAAGCAGAACAAAGTTAGAGAGGGTTTAGAACAGAGAACATTCAGGCGAGGACTCCAACATTTGCGTTTGGGCACATGTGCGCACATTTGAATGTTTTCATGTACCAAACCATATATTTCACTTGTATATTACTTATGGTGTTCAATACATCCAAATACAGCAGTTTGGGGCTTTTTTTTTCTCCATAAAACAAGCTATGATTTACAGTTTTATATAACAATCGCTCAGTCTTCCCCCCCTAGGGGGGATTAGATTTTAAAAGGTTAAAGCCAATAAGACTTTTAGGGCGTTCAAGTCATGTCCAAAGACCAGGTCCAGTCGAGTCCGGTTCCAGACCACGAGAAGGTAAAGTGTTCTTCCGAAGCGAATGTGCCGATTCATTAGGATGCAGAGAAATTATCTATAAACAACATGAATCCGTCTTCTGACATCAAACCAATCAAAGCATAGCATTTAGGTTTGAGGGCCATTGCAAGGTTCTGCAGGTACTTTAAGGAAGAGGTGGAGGGGGCATTGGTAGAATCAGGCAACTGATCTGGAATCAGCAGCCAGGAACAACTTGAGCAGTTCTCAATAGCCGATACAATTCATCAGAGGCACGAGACCAAGACAAGAGACTTCAGAAAGAGACTTCAGTGCTACGGCCCTGCAATGATGGATGGATTCTTTTTTTTCATCGCAACCATATTGATCATGGTTTCATACATACTGTCCAGCTGTTTCTTTATCTTGAGGGTCACCGTCTCTCCGGCCATCTGCAGCAGGTGGATGGCTTCACTCAGGGGCTTCCCCTTCAGACTGACGCTGTTGATAGCCAGGATCCGATCACCCACATGAATAGCCCCCGTCCTGGACACACACAGGTAGGTAGGTAGGTAGGTAGGTAGGTAGGTAGGTCAAAGGTCACACACAGACGAAGTTACACACATCAACATGATTACTCTTGGAACCACAGACCGTCTGAATCGTGGTTCTGTTGGCTCCATCAGTCTGGAAGTCTCTTCCCACCAAGAACTCGGAACCTTTCAAGTCTGCTTTTAACCTCTAACTAATTCATTGTCCGTCAACATTGCGTCTATCTCTAAGATGTATGTTTTTTTGATAATATTTCTCTATGTTTTATCTCCTTTGTAAAGTGTCTTTTTGGGTTATTACTTGATCTCGACCTTCTCAGCTCTAACATAGTGGATTGCGTCCTCCGGGTTGGGAGGGAGTCCAAGTATTTTGGGGGTCTTGGGGGTCAGATGGAGCGGACAAATTCCTGAACAGCCAGATTTACTCAGAAAACATTAAGAACAAAATCCTGATCTACCGTTAAGCTCATTATACCCCACCCATGCAGACACACAAGGATTCAGCGCCGCAGACACACCGTCAATGTTTACAGGTCACATCTGAGTCGAGGAATTTAAGTTATGGCTGTTGACTAATTTAGGGAACAACATGATGACCCTGGAATGAACAACCATGACGGCGTCGACTCCCACTATCACAAACAGACTGTAAACATGAGGTGTTATTAATTTTTCATATCTTATCTCATACACGCTCAAGGAGTCGTAACATCACATGGACATGCGTAAGAGATTAAAGTCGGAAAAGTGTGACTTTAAAAAAATAAATACAACTAATTTTCATGAGCCACACGGATGCTGAGAGATGTTGGTATCTCTGTTAATGAACATATATATATATATATACATATATATTATAGAGGTCTGAGTTTAGGACAGGAAGTAGAACAACCGCATCACAAACTCCAAGAAATGGAGGTCCCAGAGTGTTTGTGTGGAAGCAGTGAGCGGTCACCCTGGGAACCTTTTGGGTGGAAAACCACGTGAGCCGGGTTAAACAAGCTTTATTGTGAAATAAGTGTTGCAAGCTCATGACTCAGGACAGCCATGATGTCTCGTGTTTCTCCAAGTCACATGACACCTGCTGCTGCGGGGAATCCCTCCATTTGCCTCGGGGGGCGTCGTCTAGTATTTCTCCTAATAAGGTGCTTTTTTCTTTGTCTTTGCCCAACTGCTTGGGAGGCCTAAATAAGGCAACTCCTATATTTACTCCTAACTATGTCGCTCTCGAGGTTATGACCCTCGTGCTGAAGGCATCATGACCTTTGACACCAAAGGGGATTATTACTTTCTTCACCAGGACAAGAAATAATCCTTTCTATGAAGATTGTTTATTCAGGGTTCAGACACATTCTGACCAATGGGTTTCATGACTTTTCCATGACTTTAAACCAAATGTCCATGAGCAAACATTTAGTGAAGTCTGGGTGTAAACATGAAAAAGTGAGTAAATGTAGTATTTAAACTAACAATGAGAATACAAAGCATACAGTAAACCTTAAATGACTCAAATGAATGAGACAATAGTTTGATTAAAATAATAAACATTTATATAGATGCCTGTATGTATGCCTGCTTATATTTTGAGTCTTTCTTTTAAAAGCATATTCATTATTTCAAACTCAGCGTAAATGAACGTCATGAACACATGAATATAACACATTTACATGACTTTTACTAAACTTTTGGGATTTCTTTTTTTCAAGGACTTTTCCAGGCCTGGATATTTTAAAATTCCATGACTTTTCCAGGTTCTCCATGACCGTAAGAACCCTGATCGTATGATCAGGGCACATAGTATTCCATTCACAATGTAATGAAATCATGCAATAGACCCACTGCCTGAAATTCATTTTAAAATAAATATCTGGAGGCTCCACAGTCGACCGAAAAGCCTCGGAGACGGAAGAACAACATGTCATCCGTGTGAATGGATCGCTGTGAAACACGATATTGTGGGATGGCGGGACCGCCGCCAACACAAGCGTCTCCACGGTCCCAAAAAAAGACGTGCGGAGGGTTTCTAGGAATCGCACGTGTTCAACTTATCTAAATATAAACCGTTGAAACAGCAACAACAGACCGCTGGAGATGAAGCGAGACGGGACAAAGCGGTTTCCGACTCTGCCGGGAGAACGAACGAGCCTCGTGACATCGCTCGTCTCTCGTGAAGTCGGGAAACGAGATCTCCCAAAATGCACAGGGAGAGCTTCTGGAGGGACCTGTGCACGTTTTGAGGCCCGGAATGCCGACGAGGCACATTCATAAAAAAGGGGACGCACAACTCTTTTATGATGATTTTAACGTTTGTAAAGTGATTTTGAGAACTTTGAAAAGCGCTGTATAAATAAAATGTATTATCAGAATCAGAATCAGAATCAGAATCAGCTTTAATGGCCATGTAAATTTGCACATAGATGGAATTTGACTCCGGTTTCACTTGCTCTTCGTACTTTTTTCACACACAATATACAAGCTAAATATAAAAAATATAAAAAGGACATTAAAGACAGTAGTAAAACAACAAAAAAGTGCAATTATTATTATTACGGGGATTTTAAATGGCTACATTTCTTTTCATCATTGATACAGAATGTATTAGTTTAACCTCTTAGCGTTCCTGTACATACCCAAAGTAAATTGCAAGCTGTACTTGAAGCATGTGGAGTAAATGCATGGTCTTGGTGTCTTTTGAAAGGTAACACTCTGAAGCTTTTGTCCCTCAATGGTCTGAGTTATATAAGTTTGAACACACTAAAGTATAAGGTTTTTATTTCCGCCTGAGCATTTCTTTGCAGATAGAAGCCTGCAGAGCGGATAACAAGTTGCTTCAGTCAAGATGTAATCAGCTAACGTTGCATCTGTACCTGATCCGTCACTGCGCCCTGCAGACCCGATGACGCGGTGAAACATGAACCAGTCCTGGGTTTTTGCTTGGTTGGTTTTCGGTGCTCGTGTGTGTGTGTGTGTGTGTGTGTGTGTGTGTGTCGTGCACGCTGGTCCTGAAGAGATGTGTTAGAGTGTGTGAGAGAGGAGAACAAGCTCAGGCATAAGAGAGTCTCTCTCTCCTGCTGCAAACCGGATTTACAAGAAAAAGAAAAGAATATGTGTGTGTGTGTGTGTGTGTGTGTGTGTGTGTGTGTGTGTGTGTGTGTGTGTGTGTGTGTGTGTGTGTACCTCTCAGCCAGGCCTCTCTTGGTCAGGCCGGATATGGTGATGGGATCAAAGGGCTCCTCGGTGCCTGAGATGGTGATGCCCAGAGGGCCTCCGTACCGCTTCAGCTCCACCGTGTAGATGATGCTGCCCGACGTCTCCTGCTCGTCTGATGCACACACACACACACACACACACACACACACACACACACACACACACACACACACACACACACACACACACACACACACACACACACACACAGACAGAGGCACGTGTTATTCTATTGTTTCAACTCCAACGAGAACATGTATGCATGTTGCACACAAACACACTCACACACACACACACACACACACACACACACACACACACACACACACACACACACACGCACACTTCTTTGCAGAAGTGGGTCAAAACTCTTCTCAAGACAACAACGGCGAGGAAGACACAGTTTCCATGGTAACGAGGTAAAAGACTGCCTTGTCATCATGTAGCATGAACACACAATCTCACACATTCATTTCACCCTGTGTGTGTGTGTGTGTGTGTGTGTGTGTGTGTGTGTGTGTGTGTGTGTGTGTGCGTG
>JBAMJR010000173.1:957500-962500 GCA_038501785.1 Myoxocephalus aenaeus
AAAAGCTAATCACCACCAAGCTAATTGTTTAGCTGCGAATGTCTTTTAAAGATTTGTGAAGTTCTTATATTTCTGCACATGAAAGACTATTTGTATACACACAAGAATAATGAAGCAATATTAATAGTTTTCTTAATGAATTGTCTTTTTTTCTCACACTATAATCAAAAAGAACCGATAATCAGTATCGATAATATCCTAACGATACCCATCGCTACTCTTAAAGCTCCTCATCGGAGCCACCGGGTCGGATTCTGGTGGAACCAGATGACATCATGCAGGTTCACCAGAACCTCCTTCAGCTCAGACTCCAGCAGAGACCAGTCCACTGTGGACTAGACCCAGATCCAGCAGAGACCAGTCCACCGTGGACTAGACCCAGATCCAGCAGAGACCAGTCCACTGTGGACTAGACCCAGATCCAGCAGAGACCAGTCCACTGTGGACTAGACCCAGATCCAGCAGAGACCAGTCCACTGTGGACTAGACCCAGATCCAGCAGAGACCAGTCCACTGTGGACAGACCCAGATCCAGCAGAGACCAGTCCACCGTGGACAGACCAGAACCAGGACTGAGAGGACCAGACTGTCAGACCCTGCTGCAGTAAAACCAGAGGTTTTCTAAAGGGACCCTGGCCGTATTGGTTGAGATCGCACTAAACCTCGCTAAATATTCATTCTACAGCACGAGGTTCTATTCATACGTTTGGCTTGGGACCAACGCAGTCGGGCTGCGATCTTAAAATGTGCTATTTATGGTTTCCAAAAAGGTGAAGATAAGTCTATCTGATCTCGAGTAGATTGACACGTGTCCTCAGAAAGCTCCGGATCCAATTCTTCCCCCCGTTGTCTGGTGGAAGGTGTCGGAGGATCCAGATTGTCAGATTATCAATAATCTCTTTGGGGCTCCAACACGGCGGAGATGGAGATGGAGCGTGGGCCGAGGGGGAGGACTCAACGCTGGGAAGTGTGAGGTATTTGAGTGAGAGTGAGGGATTTAAAATGTTTAATCTCAGCTGCTCAAAGTATTCTGAGGTATCACCGACACATAAATATTTTTAATGGGACTAATCCCTTTCTCGGTCCAGGTAGCGAAGGATCGTCTATCAGAGAGTTTCAACACATTGTTGCTGCTGCTGCAGAGGCTTTTACCATCAATTATGAGCCGGCACGGCTGGTCTGACCTTGGAGGATCTCTTAACCAGACGTTTTCATTTCCCCGTCCCACGCATCGGTCCCGTGTGTCGTTAGTCACGTGACTACGGCTGGACGGCGGTAGCCGCGAAGCCATTGCGTTTTCCAGGCGTTTTTTTTTAAAGTTCGCCGAGTCGCCCCGCTCGTCAATGTCGCGCTCGATCGAGGCGTCCAATCACATCAAGCGAGAGGCGGGCTTTACTACTTTTAGCAGTGACTTCCTGTTTTGATGCAGGTAGACGTGGTAAGAACTGACATCGATATCAGCTGTTTTACTCTCATGTGATCGGCCTCTAACGCTAACTTCCTTTGAAGACGAAAATGTATTTTATATATATATATATATATATATATATACATATATCGTGTCATATATCTTGACATCTGTATGAATGTGTTGGTGAGGTCGGGCCCTGCTGTTGAGCCTTCCACAAAGTTGGAAGAGAAGTTCTCTCTAAAATGCTTTAATTGCATTTTTCTCTTGTCCGATCCTAAAGATGACGAATGTACAGTTTGGCCACATGTTATAAGGTGTGTGTGTGCGTGTGTGTGTGTGTGTGTGTGTGTGTGTGTGTGTGTGTGTGTGTGTGTGTGTCTTCGTACCACTGATGGTGAGCCCCAGCTCCACTCCTCTTTTCTTCGGCAGCTTGACGTGGAATGTACCACTACTAGGCACCACTGACTCTGAGACACAAACACAGCCAGTATTACATAAACACAACAACAACAACAACAACAACAACAACAACTACAACTACTAATGAGTCTTTTCATCCCGCTTAACATTTGTAATTACGAGGCCTTTAGCTCTTTGCTCTTATCTCCGTCTGAATGGCTCCTCTCCGGGGCGAACGCCGACTTTAAGTCACAGAAACAACTCATTCAGGCTTTTCTGGCTCCGCCCCTCAGCAGCCAGTAAACTCTCCAAGAAGCTTATCGCTCAGGGACCTGATGGTTGAGGTCACTAGTAACTATATTCCATTCAAATATATTGCTGCTGTGTGTCATTATATTGCCACACAGCAGCAATACAGAGAAGTAAGCCAGCTAATTATAGACCGTTTTCACTGCCACTCTGTTGCTAGGGCAACAGCTTTGGTCCAAGTGCACTTCCTGCCAGCAGCAAACATCAACAGCAGGAAACACAAAGGATGCTCGTGACCCCCGGTGACCTCACACACCTGCCACGTCGAACTCGATCTCCAGCGAGACCTTGTTGGTGAGCGCGGCGTCCCGGAGGAGCTGGTTGGCCTCCTCCAGGGTCCCGTCTTCCGTGGCGATGCCGTTGATTGACAGGAGGCGGTCTCCCACCTGCAGCAGGCCACACCTACAGCGGGAGGAACCGAGGCGGAGTGTGAGATATGCAACATCTATGTATCATTTTACCATCTATGTATCATTTCATCATCTATATGTATCATTTCATCATCTATATGTATCATTTCACCATCTATGTATCATTTTACCATCTATGTATCATTTTATCATCTATGTATCATTTTACCATCTATGTATCATTTCATCATCTATATGTATCATTTTATCATCTATGTATCATTTCACCATCTATGTATCATTTCATCATCTATATGTATCATGTTATCATCTATGTATCATTTCATCATCTATATGTATCATGTTATCATCTATGTATCATTTCATCATCTATATGTATCATTTCATCATTTCATCATCTATGTATCATTTCACCATCTATGTATCATTTCACCATATATGTATCGTTTCATCATCTATGTATCATGTTATCGTCCGTGTATCATTGTATCGTCTACTGTATGTATTATTGTATCATCTGTGTATCATTTTATCTGACAGATTTTGTGCTGGCGTCATTTCTTTTAACAAAACCTTTTGCAGACTCAGACGTGGGTTCAACTAAGTTCCTTTGCATCTCTTTAAAACAAAGTAGAATTGTCTGCAGTGGGCATGATGGCCTTTAGGAGTTCTAATAGACCTTTGGAAAGGCAGAGGCTCGTAAAGGAGGCACTGTCGCTGTTTATGAAGCCATTCATAGATAATAAGGAATCCTCCAGTCATTTCAGTCGGAATGGCCCATAAAGGTTCCCAAAAACATGCAGAAATAAAACATGTTTGTGTTTTCTGAGCCTATTTAGAGACGACTACCTCCAGGGTTAGAACGCTCCCAAAGGGTGGAAGTAAAACCAAACACGTAGGTGTACTAATCAGTCGCCCCCTACCTGGATTCATTTTCCATAAACAGATGATGCTGGAAGGAGCTTCAGACCCCCCTCCCCCTGCTGTGTTACATATCACATTATTTTTAACTGTAGATTTGAATGCTGCTGTTCGGATGTTAAAGATTTCTGTTCCCAAAACATCCACCATTTAGACACCCCCGACGCTGGCTCCTCACGACATAAACCAGTCCTGAGATGAAGAGTAAAGCACATTAGCGTCGACTATTAAAGCCATTAATTATGTAAATACCCTTCCTTGGCAAAATAGATGTGTATGATGACGGAGTCATCCGTCTTTTTTGAGATATCTCTCTGTGAATTCAAGCAATTTTGGAATTGAAGACCCGGTTAGAAATGTAACGGCATTTCAAGTCATTACGGCCGTCGCCAAGTTGTAGTTTTTTCCACAAACAACGAACAGAAGTGAGCTTATTTTGACGTGAAGACGCCATATACGTCTCTGGTGGCGGCAGAGACCTGTCAATCACAGTAAGCCCCGCCCTAAAGCATAACTAGATCCTCCGCCGAGGCCGTTCACATAAGTTTTGCGTGTATGATTCGGATATGTTGCTAAATTTATTGGGTTCTTTCTTGGCCCTTCCACCAAGTTTCATGACATTCAGTTCATTATTATTTTTCATAATCCTGCTGACAACGAAACATGAGCTCCTTGGCGGAGGCAACCTTGACAAGTTGTAAAGTGCAGAATCATATTGCCAGTGATGCTGATTACCAATCGACTGGGTTTAAAACTCTGCAGCAGAACAATACAGCAACAATATTCATAAACATCAACACACAAATGCTCTCAAAAGGAGCCGAACCGACAGCAAGCCTTGAACCAGAAATAATAGTGCATAAAAAGTGGGTTATGAATAAGAAGAAAAAACAAGGAATGCACAACTCTCATACATTAAAGTGTATTGGTTTTGATGATGGTTTGGGGTCGCTAACGGCAATGTGGCGATGCTGTTGTCCTGGTAATGACGTTTTTTTTGTAACATTTTATTTACATGTATTGGTTTGTCAGATGTTTTTTTTTCCTGGTAATTTAATGTATTTTATTTTTGTTAATCACATTTACATTTATTGGTTTGTCGGATGTTTTTTATAACTATTTTAATTAGATTTTTTGTTAATTACATTTATTTTACGGTTTATCAGGTGTTTTTTCCCTGGTAATTACTTTTTTTTAAATATATATTTTTGTTAAATAAAAAAATATACATTTATTGGATTGTCAGATTATGTATTTTTTGTAGTTGAGGTTTGTCTTCCTCGTACATGCAGCAGCACTTTGATGTCGTCCCTCGCCGCCGCACTGATAGTTGTTTTATCCAATGAGGACAAATATACAGAAGAGAGGGCAAAAATAAATGAATGGGATTCTGCGATTTTTCGAAGGTCGAAGGTCACGACTGCGGTTTACAATCTGTGCACTGAACTCAAATAAGAGCCGCGTTATTAAAACGCTGCTAAAATGATCTCAGTAGTTATTCCTCTCTGACAGGAGGAGATGAAGATGAAGTGATGCGCCCCGTTTTAACCGCTGCCCTTTGGATTTACAGGACACTTAGGATGCTGAAT
>JBAMJR010000173.1:967500-1012500 GCA_038501785.1 Myoxocephalus aenaeus
TAGTGTCTCTTTGTAGTCGTTTGGTGTCTCTTTGTAGTTGTTTGGTGTCTCTTTGTAGTTGTTTGGTGTCTCTTTATAGTCGTTTGGTGTCTCTTTGTAGTCGTTTGGTGTCTCTTTGTAGTCGTTTAGTGTCTCTTTGTAGTCGTTTGGTGTCTCTTTGTAGTCGTTTGGTGTCTCTTTGTAGTTGTTTGGTGTCTCTTTGTAGTTGTTTGGTGTCTCTTTATAGTCGTTTGGTGTCTCTTTGTAGTCGTTTGGTGTCTCTTTGTAGTTGTTTGGTGTCTCTTTGTAGTTGTTTGGTGTCTCTTTGTAGTTGTTTGGTGTCTCTTTGTAGTTGTTTGGTGTCTCTTTGTAGTCGTTTGGTGTCTCTTTGTAGTCAAGTTCTTCTCTTTGTAGTTGTTTGGTGTCTCTTTGTAGTCGTTTGGTGTCTCTTTGTAGTCGTTTGGTGTCTCTTTGTAGTTGTATGGTGTCTCTTTAGGCCCGTTCAGTTATCCATCCTATTGGCTCGTGTGAACTTCTTCGTGGTAAAACAGTGAAATAAAACTAATAAGAAGCGGAATGAATGAACGAAGTAGAAGATAAACGGGAAGAAAGAAAGAAAGAGTCTGCTCTTACTCTTGCAGTAGTCCAGGCTGTTGATGGTGTTGTTGTTGGAGGCGGTCCACGACTTGTTGAGGGTGGCGCTGGCGTTGCAGAGCGCGGCGTTGGCCGGGTGGCAGTAGTTCACACACGGGTCCCAGGAGTGCGGGTGGTCCGACTTCTGGACCTTCACTGGAACGCACAAAAAGGATTTTGTTACCTGTGACATTCATTCTGACCCTAAACTTTAACATCTCACACCTTTATTTTTAAAGGTGCCCATTTTGTTTTTTTTCTTGTAAATTGTATTTGTTAAGTTTTCTTTGTTTTCTTTTTTTAAACGGGTGTTTTATGTCTTATTTGTCTCTGATCTCCTGTTTTGTGAATAAATGTAATTTGAAACTCGGGTCATTATTTTTGTACGTTATTTGTCTGGAAAACCAATTAATAAAGTTAGGGAAAAAACTAATAAAAATCATCACATGGAAATGAGGGAGCTTTACGGTCACGGTTCTGTTCCATCTCTTAATAAAACACACCTGAGCTCATTTATATTATTTTAGCTACTAATACTAGTAGTGATTAGCTTTTAGCTTTTGGCGTCTGCACTGGTGTTGTTTTTCATTATCTAGCCAACACATAACTCTCCATTATCACTACCGGTGTTTAATAAAGCATAAATACCCCAAAACAAACTTTAAAAAAAAAGATGCTTTTCAGATTGTTCAGTGCTTCTCTGTTGGTAGCAACAGAATGAATAAAGCTAAATATCTAAACATACTGGATGTAAGAGCGCTTCCTCAGCTACCACCCCTCAGTAGTGTAATCACATAGTTAAGATCCGACAGGCCTTGAAACCACTTGTTTTTCCCCCAAAATCTCAGAGCAAAGGGACGACCGCACACAGCAGATCACACATGTCGTGGAAGGAAAGGACTTCAACTGGAATCACAGAGCTCAGAATAACTTTAGATGCTTCAAACACCGTCTGTAATTCATTAGCAGAGCATATGGATTCATCTCGTTCTATTGTCAGTTAATTAGCCTAAAAACACGGGGACGACCGCGACGCCTTCCATCTGTTCCAAAGGGCACGTTCCCTCTGACGTCGGGGAGAACCAAACCTCTGGGAAACTCCAAGGCTAACCTCCCTGTGATGCTAACCTCCCTGTGATGCTAACCTCCCTGTGATGCTAACCTCCCTGTGATGCTAACCTCCCTGTGATGCTAACCTCCAGCCGGCAGAGCTTCTGGTTTCCTCGGCAGGAAGGGTCTCAGGGTGAGATCTGAGGGATGGCATCAAGGTTTTCCTGTCAAATCCTCCCAGAATGGAAAAATAAAAGTAATCGCGTCCAGCGAAACACATCGGAGGAGACGGAGACACACACACACACACACACACACACACACACACACACACGCACACACACGCACACACACACACACACCTTACATACATGAGAGAAGATACAGCCAGTCTAGACTTTTGTCCAGATTAGCCAACACTAATCTAGTGCAGGAACACAATCAAAGTTTCACACACACACACACACACACACACACACACACACACACACACACACACACACACACACACACACACACACACACACTCTCTTTAATCAGAGTGTCTAATAATAAAGCGGCGGCGGGCTGGCCGCGAGGTCTCCTGCAAGGCCATCAGTAACCTAATGAGCTGTGCTCACTTCCTAACACCCACTTTACACACACTAATACACACTTTACACGCACTAACACACACTTTACACGCACTAACACACACTTTACACCCACAGACACACAAAGGCGCTCCCACCATGATTAGAAGACGGAAAGGATTAATTTTGCTTTGCAGAGACAAATGAAGGAGATGCAAAATGAGACGCCGACCTTTCCAGTGTGTGTGTGTGTGTGTGTGTGTGTGTGTGTGTGTGTGTGTGTGGTCGGGTAATGAATATTGAATATTTTTCAACCTGGACACTAATTTCCTCTGTTTTTTAATGAGGACAACTATTTTTCCATGTGTGAAGAGGGAGAGCTGAAAGACCCGTTCTCCCTTCAGTAAATGTACTAAATGATGATTCATTCAGTCAAACAGACCATAAAGCAGGGGATGCTTTAGGGCGGGGCTACACGGTGATTGACAGGTCGTCAATCCTTCACATTCCTAATATGGTGACTTCTAGACATCGGTTGTAAAAAACGACAACATGGAAGTCGTCCATGTTCCAAGTTGGCAACGACGGAATTTGCCCGAACTCAAGGTTTTCAAAACGTCCACAAACTCCGCCCACTTCTTATAAACAGTCTATTTTGGCAACCATTGAACAGAAGATAAAAACCTTTACTTCCATGATGTAACAATACAAGAACAATCGGAGCAGTCAGGTCGCTCCACATTGCCGTCCGGTTCGTGGCGTTGCCGCTCAATACCGGAACCGATTGTTTAAAAATCGTTGTTGTCCCCATTAGTCACCGGGACACGAGCACATGGGGAAAGAGGGTCCTGGTGGAAAAAATACCAAAGCTACCCTTTAGTGTGTAGCGTCTAATACGCTCTTAAAATCTAATTAATCTAAATAAATAGAAGAGAATGAAATGGAAGAGAAGGAGAGAAAGGAAAGAGACGCAATAAAAGAGACACGATGAAAGGAGGGATGAGAGAGCAAACAGAAAGGAGGACAAGAAAGCTCTGACAGCATGCAAGAGAGGTGTAATGACTTTAATTAAATACCATCCTTCTCTCTCTCTCTCTCTCTCTCTCTCTCTCTCTCTCTCTCTCTCTCTCTCTCTCTCTCCCGGATGAAATGCTTTAGAAAGCAGAGCGGAGGCAAAAGGTTTTAAGTCTATTTCAGTCAGGAATTTCTCTTTTCTCTCTTTTTATTTCTTCTTCAAATCCCGCCTTTGTTGAACCTCTCAGGAGTCTCTAAACAGGTCAGATGCACAGACAAATGAATACAAAATGAAACGTTAAAACCAAGAAATAAATAAATAAAAAAAAGTAAAAGTCTGTGAATGTCTGCGTTTAGAGAAAACTAAATAAATGAAAGTTTTTGTTTGGCCACAATGCCTGCAACTTCCCCGCTTCAGCCCCTCAGCGTTGACCTTGGATGATCCACTGACGCAGATTAAAGAAGAAGATGGCCCTATAGGCCACGGGTGAAGAAACACTCCTTCAACTAATTAAGCTCAAAGTTAAAGACTCCTCTAGTGTTGAGCGAGGGGGCGGCAGGAAGACCCTCTGATCCGCTAAAGGGTTTTACTCTGGCTTCACTCTCCTGGACCCTCGTGTTTGGAATGTGGAGGAATGACGTAGAGTCTCTGGTAGCGACCTGTCAATCACCTTGTAGCCCCGCCCCTAAATGTTTGACTCTAAATGACCATCATCTACTAAATGAACATCATGCTGTATTGAAGAAGACTTGAAACTAGAGATTGAGACATAAACTCATGTTTACAATGTTTACTGAGGGAATACATCAAGAGAAGTAGAGTCATTTATATAGACTTCTATACAACCAGAGGAGTCACCCCCTGGTGGTCAGGAGAGAGAATGCAGCTTTAACACATGAAGCATAGACTTCTATACAACCAGAGGAGTCGCGTCCTGGTGGTCAGTAGAGAGAATGCAGCTTTAACACATGAAGCATATACTTCTATACAAACAGAGGAGTCACCCCCTGGTGGTCAGGAGAGAGAATGCAGCTTTAACACATGCAGCATATACTTCTATACAACCAGAGGAGTCGCGTCCTGGTGGTCAGTAGAGAGAATTCAGCTTTAACACATGCAGCATATACTTCTATACAACCAGAGGAGTCACCCCCTGGTGGTCAGGAGAGAGAATGCAGCTTTAACACATGAAGCATATACTTCTATACAACCAGAGGAGTCACCCCCTGCTGGTCAGGAGAGAGAATGCAGCTTTAACACATGAAGCATATACTTCTATACAATCAGAGGAGTCGCCCCCTGGTGGTCAGGAGAGAGAATGCAGCTTTAACACATGAAGCATATACTTCTATACAACCAGAGGAGTCACCCCCTGGTGGTCAGGAGAGAGAATGCAGCTTTAACACATGAAGCATATACTTCTATACAACCAGAGGAGTCACCCCCTGCTGGTCAGGAGAGAGAATGCAAGTTTTAAGACACTTCTGCATCGGCTTCACTCTGCAGAAGTGGAGGTTTCCGCCTGGAATAACTATTTCAGACACACACACACACACACACACACACACACACACACACTGGACAAACCCAATATTTTAGACACACACACGAGCCGAGCCAGTACGGTAATCTAGGGCTGTGAAAATCAGACTGACAGCCAAAAGCTTCAATTGCAACAAGAGTTTATTATACTCATTAACTGCAAGACCTGTCTCTCTCTCTCTCTCGCACACACACACACACACACACACACACACACACACACACACACACACACACACACACACACACACACACACACACACACTTTAGTAGCAGACAACAAAATATTTCCTCTCCAGATCTGACACATGGTCGCAGCGTGAGCAGCTGTGTTGGAGGACGACGGAAGGTGTAAAGGAAACACAACAACATCAATTTGAATTTGGCCACACAACTAAACGCACGCCATCTGGTTGACAGCGCATCCAGATGTTACGACATCGCAGGATACGTAATGGGTTTGAGTGATTGAAGGACAATTAGTATGTTTTGAATTCATGCCACGGTGACACTTAGTTTTCCCGTTTCATTTAGTTGTATGTATTCACGTCACTAATCCCATAATAACCCGTAACTTTAGAATGCCTTATTGCAAGATGCAGTTTATTTTAGGGTTCTACAGGAAAGTCCACAGTTCTCAATACCTTTCTTGTTCATTACATTGGAACACGTCACGACGACGTCATATATTAATCCTCGGTGCAGTAAGAAAAACGAGTAGTTGGCATCTCCTTGGTACGTAAGAATCGGTTCTTGTGACTTCTATAGTCTCAAAAACACTCGTCTCTGTTGTTTAACCCGTCATCCGGGGACACTTTGACTGAGAAAAGACTGGTGGCATCACACAAGTTAGACAAGACAGAGTTAACCTCAACCCGCCGAGGGTCCCCTGATCAGGATACCCTAGGGCTTCTACAGGTGTTCTACAGCTCATATGACCTTGATATGAATACCAGCCCCTATTGTCCTTGATCTCTAAAGAATCAGCAACTCCTTGCCTTTAAAAATATATATTTATTATATATTATATATATATATTATATTTTATATATATAACATTATATTTATTATTTATTTTCTGCATAAATATGATCAAAAGTCAAGAGTCTGATCAAAAAATGAGTCCTCAGTCGCTCCCCGAGGTTTTTGAATTGTATTTTTGGTGCCTTCCCATCATGCCCCAGAGTAATACTGCACCTCTTTAGAAAGATCAAGACCTAAAGCATCCAAATCTGCAATCACAATAAACACAAGCAATGACATGTGTTCAAGCCTTTCCAGTCCAAAAATCATGTTTTTCTGTTCAGAAATAAAGAAATGAGCAATTTTTACCTAAATCTTGGCCCTACTACTGGAAGATTCGTACAGTCTCTACGGTTACAGACGTGGTAGTTTGAGCGAAATCCGCCGTTGTTAGGGGTACCAAATTAGTTAAATAGTGAAACGTTATAATCGCTCAGTCATGTTGAGGAGCTTACGTAATTATAAAAATATAACAATCTGTTTTTTTAAATGTAGTCCATTGTTTCTCTTCTCACAAGGGTTTACAGTACTTTAGCCGTTTAAATTTATTAAATCGGACCTGTGGTTGATGACGGCGTTAAAACTCACTTCCTCATTATCGAAAAATCGTTAAAAAAAAAAAGCTCGGGCGAATGGGGTTAAAGATGCTGTGAGGAACATGTCAGGGTTGATTCTGGCGGCCCCTGTGGTGTAAAGCGGTAGTGTTTCCGAGCACCAGAGTCCCTTTAGAAGCACATGACCGTATTCATGTTCCTCCCTGAGAGGCCCACTTCCACAGATGGACTATTTTCAAGCGTCAACGTGTCCAATCAGTGACATCGAAAAAACACACTTCCTGTTTTCCGAATGCAACGGCAGTTAAAATGTAAAAAATACAAATATATTTACGCCTTTCTTGATGACTTTGTCTGTAAAAGACGAGTGCACCCACCCGTGTCGTGCTGTTTCCCAGTGAGCCTCGTCTGATGGGACGGGAGCATTTCCAGTTTCACCAGCTCCGTGGTGCTCGCCAGCAGCTGCGTCGCCTCCAGGACGGTGCAGTGCTCCGTCAGCGTCCCGTCTATGGACAGCAGGTGATCCCCAGCATGCAACGCTCCACATCTGAGACACGAGACAAGGGAGAATGAAACCCGGGAATGAGTCAGCGGTTTTTGTGTGTGCATGCCTGGAATAAGGTCTGTGGGTGACACAAGTTTAAGAGATTTTAACGATTTGTTCTACGGCATAACATATGTCATATTGCCGTCTCGTGGGTTTTTAAAAAGGCGGTTGCTAACAAGCGGCTAAATGACACTAGAAAACATCATAATGCTTTGTTTACAGCCTATTGCTAGTATTGTACGCATGGCGATAGCATTCACCCTTTGAAAACCATAAAACTGATGAGAGTATAATAAATGTTTGTTTGCCACGGAGCTTATTTTCTGCACAAAAAAAAATCTTTATTAAAATCTTTATTTAAAAGAGACCATCTACAGTTAAAACATAAATGTCACCATTTGATGCACTTTACCAGATTGTGGCTACAGATAATTTGCATCTGTAGTCCCTTGACAGATCTTAACAAACATAAAACAACAGCAAACAGTACAGGATAAAAGACGCAATACAACATTATATGTGGTGAGAAGAACACACAATACACACAACACAAAGCTACAGTGCAGCACATTAAAAGTAACTAATACAAACCATAATAATTTTGCTCAATGAGTACAGCGCTGACCAGCTTTCAACTGATTTTTTTAATTATTTAACAAAGTGCAGATAGAGCCGCAGCTCTTCGGTGTTCCTTCCGTCGAGGGAACCGGAGCGACGTCTTTCTTTTTGTTCCACGTTCCCCCGATGCGTCCGGATCAACCTGCTGCAGAGCCGGTGAACACGAGCCTCATACAAACTAAATGAGGAAGAGGAGAAGCGGCAGAACACGGACCTCCGGTCGACCCGTTCAGCCGGCTGAGGTCATCACGGAGCTCGTTTCAGCGCCGACACAAAGTGCAAGTGCTTCATGTATATTTCAGAGCCAGACTGAGGCTCGGGGAAATATCCTGTCTCCTCCTGTCTGTTAGTTATAGTGTTGGATGTGTGTGTGTGTGTCTCAGAGAGAGAGACAGATTATATTGCATAAAAATGCAGCCGCTGCCGAGCTGCAGCTATCTGAAGTGGGAGAGGAGACATGTTGGAGGTTCTCCAGCTGCTGCCTTCACATTCCTATGACATCATCGCTGTGTCGTTGTCGTTGTGGTTTCTATGATTACGCTCCAACATAACAATGGAAAATGCTCGGCAGATTGGTTTATTATTAATGCACATTCAATATTCATGATATATTTTCATTTTCTCTAAAAAAAATTGATGTTCAGTCTGCTTTCATGATAAAAGTATTTTAAAAGTTGAGTTTTTTTTTGTGACACGAGAAGTCGGCGGTGATGTTTTTATCACGTGATTCAGTAACGGATCTTCAGTGGAGATTTTAACCCAAACAACGAAGTATTCCAAAAACGTATCCAACTTTTGTTGTTGCCTAAACTTAACTAAGTTGTTTCCTTGTTGCCTAAACTTAACTAAGTTGTTTCCTTGTTGCCTAAACTTAACTAAGTTGTTTCCTGTGAAGACAGAAGTTTATTTTGTAATGACCGTATGCACGTAACAAGTGGAAAGTGTTTTAGGCTTTCGTGTGAAAACCTTGTGGGACTTTTCGCAGGACATCACAGGGAGCGTTGTGTGAGGATACGTTGGAAACGTCCACCCTGTAAGGCTTCAAGTAACGCGTTTGTGTCCAAAACCAGGAACCGGACCAGTCCGAGTCCTGTGAGGAGCAATGGCGGCTTCTGAAGAGGTTAGCTAAGAAGCTGCAACAGCAACAGTTATATCAGAACTGGAAAATATTTATAGTTTTTTTCTCCCGACAGATAATAAGGCGTTAACCGTTTCAAATGACTGCTCTACTTTCCTGCCAAAAACTACATTTTACAAGACTGCATTTTACTCCATTCTCACTCTGAAGGAGCTTGAACGCAGCATAATGTCCCTCACTGGAACCTCCGTTAGCGTTAGCTGTTAGCGGTTAGCTCCGTTATTTAGCCAAGACGGACTGCGCTGCCCAGACAGCCGCTTAGAACCAGCTCTCCAGCTGCTGATTTCAACAGACATTCCTTATTTTATGTGTTTATTTTGCAGGGACAATGCACACCAATCAACAGTAAAACCGTAAGTGAGCCAGAGTTAGCCAGAGAGGCTAATTTTCATCTGCTGTCCCCGGACATATTTTTAAAGGCAGCCTTAAATTACCAAATGTAAAATAACATAATGAAACTAAGATTAATCAATAAACAGAGAGTACGGTTTAGACAAAACCAATTCACATATAAACAAAAGAAAAGTGTACCTACCGTATAAGCACATATATAAATAACACACATCAACACTGAACAAGACACATGCACATATAGTCAAAACAAGCTGTTCATAAAATAATTGTACGTATCGCCCCTGGTCCTACGGAACTGTAGAAAAACGAGTACCGTTACTGCATCGGTTCTTGTGACTTCCCGAGTCACGATAACAAATGTCTCTGTCGCTTAACCAGTGTTACGGAAGTATTTGTACTTATCCCTTTGAAAACAGCGTCCCGTTTCGTCTTTTTCCGGAAATAAGTTTTAAAAACTAAACCTTGCTTATCTCCTCAACCACAAAGTCGATTTAAATGATTTGAACAGCTATAATATGGTTAGTCTGTGGGTTGATGTTAAGGCACCGAACTCCCGATGAGTCCTTTTGGAGGAATTTTGTTCATACTCATTATGTTCATAGTTAAGGTCAAAATATGTTTTTTATATGCATTATTTTCCCATGAATTTGCTGATTAATTTGATATAAATAAACACTACTTTTGAGATTAATTTGGGGTTCCTAGAACCAGTAGAACTCAAACAAACAGGGTGTCTGAGTGTTGTCTTCGTGCTCAAAGAGTTATAAATATTGGTTCAAAATGGTTTAGTGGTCACATGGCACCAACACGCTTCATCAAGTTCCACCTGCATGAACCCCGGGAGATGAAACCCAGGCGTTCATCAGCAGGAGGAACGTTAACAGAGAGTCCATCAAGGTCAAGGTGAAACATGAAGGTCAGCAGTGTGTGTGTGTGTGTGTGTGTGTGTGTGTGTACCTGTCCACCACGCTGCCAGGTTTAACGCGGTCGATGACGATGACCTGCTTGTTTCGGTGATTGGCCGACGTCAGCGTGATGCCCAGCGTTGCCCCGGGCGACTTGGCGATTTCCACCAACAGCGGACCGGAGGCGTTCGTCACCGTGTCTGGTTGAGGGAGGAGGGAAGCCATTTTAAAATAACGCTCCTGCGACACGAAGAACAACGAGGACATACTGTAGCCGAGTGCTTCTCCCATTTCTGTATCAACCGACATTAGCAGGTGAGCTTGAGGCAAAACAAAATGCCCTCGAAAGCCACAACCATCAGATGTGATGACCAGGGGATTATTTGCAATGCATTCTGGGGGGAGTTTAATTGGGCAGTTTCACACTGGAAAAGAAAGCGCTCGGCCCGAGGCGGTAGAAAATGCCAACACGACAACAAAAATACATCCGATTTTAGTTTCAAGTCTGGAAACTTTTGCCTCAAGCGTCATGTCTTTTGTGTGTGTGTGTGTGTGTGTGTGTGTGTGTGGTATCTCACCCATGATGATGATGTCATACTCTATCTGGAACAGGGCTTCCTGGCCGCACTGAGCCAACACGCTGAGGGCGTCGCTGTGGTTGGCGTTGTGCAGCGGCACGCCGTCCACGCTGAGGAGACGGTCGCCGGGACGCAGTGTGCTCTCTCTGAACACACACACACACACACACACACACACACACACACACACACGGACAAAACGCACAAACGCGGACAAAACGCATAAACATCGGGTGTTGAAATATAGCGTGAAGAGAATTGAGAAGATGAGAATTCAAACGCAAACAAACAACTCCAAAATAAATTGAGACAATCCAGCTCTTGAATTATTTTTTCTTCAAAAACTATATATTGAATTAATCATTTCTGCCTTTAATTGTGTGTATTCAAAAGTGTGATCGATATGCTTTGTTTGAGTTTAAAACAGCGTATCATCTGTGAAACTTCCTCTTCATCTTTTCAGCTTCTCCCTCCTCCTCGTCGGTCTTCAGTCCTCACTTCCAAAACATCTTTTCCCCTTTTTTCAACATCCCTCTCGCGTCGTCAAGAGCTTCTTTCCCCTCTCATAGTCTCCGTCTCTCTGATCTCATCCTCTCTTCTCTCTCCGTGTGAGACTTACAGCGTCGCCTCTCCTCCAGTTCAAACGCAGTGGAAGATCTCACTGCACGGCATTTTAAAATGTTTTTATGAATGACCCTGGTTGGCAGATAGACTTCTGCAGACTAGATGCTCCGTATTCTAAAAGTAATCAAAAGCATATTTCAGGAAATTATTTATATGCAGAATTCTTTTTGTTTTTTTTCCTGCAGAGAGCTGCATTAAAGAGCTGCTAGCTCTATCCGTGGTGCCAGAGAGTGAGTAATACGGAGCTGTCATCATCACACCAGCCAAATGTTGTAAAGTGTGACTCCAAAAAGAAGCCGAGACCAAAAGGCTGGAATGAGGTTGTATGATAGAAGAATGTTAGACAGGAAGTTTCACAGGGGACCAAAACAGAAAGGTTGCCTTTGGATCTACCAGGGAAACAGGTGAAGAGAGCAATAATAATAGTCAATAGTGAAATGTTTCCCCCGGATAAAAACCGCTGCAGGCTGAACCTGCTGACACTCAGATCAAACCTGGATGACAGCTGACGTCAGATGTCTTTGTTTGTCCCTCCAGAATCAGTTTTTAATGTTTTTTTGGGGGCAATTTTGCTTCCGTACCATGTTGTCTCTCAGACTAGCGGAGAGAAAACATCCAAAAGACACATTTAGGTGTGTTTTTTACTTCCTTTTGTATTGTCGTCTGTAGATTTCTCTTAAATTCTCCAACAGTTACCATGAGATAACGCCTAATTTGTATATTTAAACATAGAAAACATGCAAAAAAGAATTGTCTTAACGTCAGTAATGAACTGATGAAGTTTCCTGTTGATATCTATTCGTTAGTTTTTTTTACCCGATTCACCTGTAGAGTCTTCAAAATGTTAACGGACGTTTTCTCTCCATGAGTTTGTTCTCAGACTCGGATCCAGAAACTTTACTCTTTCATTCCTCCATACATTCTGAAGCTTTCTACAGAGGGGTTTGTTCACATATCATTCATGTTATTCCGAAAAGCATGGAAAAAGATGCTGTATTAAAGCCGTTGGCAGTATTTTCTGATTTATGAAGCGATACAAAGAAATATCCTGAATTATCTCTGGAGAACCTTTGACTCTAATATGTCCACAAACTGAGACAATATGTCAACAAACTGAGACAATCCTTTTGAACCTGGCTTCATCCAATGTTCATGGTGGGATCTTTTAACCTTGGCTGTCTCTCCTTGAAGGTACTCAAAGAAATATCACCCACAGCTTGGTAGACTTTCCCTTTATATATAATTTAGCTCTAACTTAAGTGGTTGGTCTTCAGGACTCCACTGACATTTATCCTGTTTTAACCGCCTGCAGCTTCTCTGACGCTTTTATTTTCCCGTTCAATTTGATGACACAGTGGAAGCCGTTTTCTTGGTGATCCGAATTTTTTTCTTTAATTCCCACCGGGCGATGCTAAAAACATAGGCACTCCTGGGACTGCATGGTGCTGTGGATTAAGTTTTCTCCCAATTGTCATACGAATGGGATATAAAGCAGCATGAACATCACATTCGCTTCCCCAGCCCGGACTGACCCACATTCAGAAGATGATTTCCTTTAGAACAGTGTTAGATGAGCTTCGGGGCAAAATAACTCAATCGTAAAAATTGAATTTAATCTGGGTTTTTGTCCAAGTCTTGTCAGAGTGCGTGGACGAGCTAGAATAAGTCCATGAATGGTCTGCAAAAAATCTATAGATTTGGTTGATCTGCAATCAATTTTGACTGATTGACTCATTGAAACAGTCCTTTTACGAGATGTGTTTAATCACTTACTCTTAGACTGCTTAGTTTCACGAGTCCTGATTCATTGCCGCGTGCAAATCTTTCACAGAAAGTTGCCACGAGAATAAAAATAGCATCTCCCATCTTTAAAGTCTAGCGTCAACTCATTGAAGTCGGTGAGCGATCAGAAGAAAGGTGGATGAAAACCGTATGCAGCTTTTGGGCTTCCTTTGTATTTGTGCTAAAACTGATTCAATGCTTTGGTGCTTCATTACAACACGTTGATCTCTAGTGGTGGTTTGCAAAACGTATAACCTTCAGAGATGCGGCCAAGCACTAAAACGCCTCGCTGGTTTAATGATTTCGTGTGCCGCAAAGGTCCAACAAGACTTTGTGTCCATCATTAAATCTGAAATACTTTTGATCAGAGGTGTTGAGGACTTGTTGGGGTAAAATAATATATATATATATACAATGTCCAAAAGGTCTACAGATAAAATATTATTGCTGACAATGGACCGATTATGTATCTCATTGGTACAAAAGAACCCCAAAAAACTGGGGATCAAGAAAAAACCCAACAACAACCAATGAGGGCGAACCAGACTTTCAACCATCCAATTGGCCCAAAGTCCAGTCTAGAAAGTAGTTCTAGACTGTTTTACCTGATTTAAATTAGGACAGACAAATCAGAAATGAGAAAACATGAAGGAGAAAGCATCATTTTCCAATGTGTTATGTCTGTTAAGTTCACTGCCGAAACATTTCCTGTTTGTATTCATACAAACAGGAAATGGAAGCATCTTCTGTTCTACGGAGGGTTGAACCACTGCTGCGTTACATCAGTCAAACACTCGCAAAGCTGACATTTATAGGAAAATGCCGTGTATTATTGCCTAAACATGAAGACTGAGACAGACGCGTGATGACGACATTAAAGGGATACGAGGTGATTCATGCTGCTGCAGCTATGAGTAACACATAACTGTCAACATACCAGTGACGCTCACGGGAACTGACATCATTATCCTTGGGCTTTATTCGCATCAGGGCGCAGACTAATCTCCCAGACTTCCTGACTGGAACTGGCCGAGATGTGCCGCTGTTGGTTTCGACTCAACGGAGGCCGGTGTCGGCGTGCATTTTTCCTAGACTTCACTTTTTGGAAGTCTTTGCCCTTTTCACCCCCATAAGAGACCGTCTCGGTATAACTACACGAGCATGAATATGCTTGTTTCTGTGTTCTGAGTTTGCACACTTATGCACATGTATGAGTAAACCATATATATATAGACATCTCTATCTATATGTATATGCAGGTTTGAGAGGCTGCATGAGTTTGCAGTCAGTGCTACCTGTCTGCAGGACCTCCTGGCCTGACGTAGGTGACCACTAGGGGGCGTGCTTTGTGCCAGTCCTCGTGGGTACCGCCTGCAAGAAGAGCAAAGGTGAAAGCTGATCACACTTAATCAAACCGTTCTGGAGTCATGTAGTAATTCTTGGGGGGGAAAACATACTTTTTAGGCCAAACCACAATCTTTTCCCGCGCCCAACCAACCTTTAACTAACCAAGTGACTCTTAGAAATAAATATTCTAAAAGGGTTCTGAAGGGCTGAGGTTCTACCCAGAACCCTTTGGTTCTGATAAACCCTTCAATGGAAGGGTTTCGAGGGATGGAAGAGTTTTTTGAGGGTTCTTTGTAGCACTTAGACTTTTTTTTTGAAGAAAGAGTTGTCGAAAGGATTGGCGTTAACATCTCCAAGCCACAAACCCTTGAAAACTGTATTTGTGAACCATGATTCTTGTGGGTTGAGCTGCACCACATCAAACTTGCTGAACATGGGTCCAATGGCATCAGGTTAACTTGTTGAACTAAAACAACAAGGATCTAGTCTATATATAAGGAAACACAACAAGGTTCTCAGTAGAACCCCCTGGATGGAGTCCATGAACTCTAATGAGACTCCGTGACGGAGGTTTGTTTATAATATTAATTGTTTTTAATCATCTAAACCTAAGAGTGTAATTGTTCTTCTGAATGTGTTTTGCGTGAAGTATGCGGGCATGATAGTGATAAAAACAAATGAAACTAATTATTCACTGTAATGGATTACCTATTTCATCAATTGCATTTCCACACTAACGTTGACAATAACTGAATTTGATGGCACGAAGGAAGAAAGGAATCATTTTTAATATCCAAAGTATGTACAGTTTGTAATTGTTGGGGTAAAAACAGTCTAACCATCGTGGTCCTGTTAACCATTCCCATGTTAGACGAGCGACATCAGAAGAAAAAAAGGTATCGTTGTCCAACTTTGACTTGTTTTCAGTGCCAACACAAACACATTATGCAATATGTTTATGTTTTACAAGGCAGGAAACAAAAACAGTGACAGCATAACTATTCATAGAGTTCTCTAAATATACAGTTTTGTATTACCTCTCATGACGAAACCAAAGCTGCTCCCCTCTTTGTGCAAACAGATGTCGATTGTCTTTGATATAACCCCCGAGGTGCTGTCTGGCGCTTTAAGAACGAGAGAGAGAGGCAAGTTATACATTTTAGTGAAAGACTTCATGCTGCATGCTTCAAGACTGCATGCTTCATGTTGCAGCTGCTCCGTAATCAGATGCAACTGAACTTTTGTTCACTTAATACATTTCACACCATGCTAATGGGCATAAACATGTAATACATAAGAAAATAAATAAATAACTTAATGTAATAACATTATGCTATACAATTACAACACAACAAGAAACATTTTTTTATTACTTTTTAATTGCTTCCAGATTAATTTGACTAATGATTTAGTTTTAATAAAATATATTAATGAGAAGGAAATATGACACAATTGGACAATGCTGCATCTCACAATATACATGAAGCGCCAGCGCTCAGTGCTGTAACCATATTTCTCTCACCTTACGGTCTTTAAATTGTCTAAACTGAGCGTACTATACCTTTAGACGTTTAGTGGCCAAGACCTTAACTCGCACAAATATTGTGGAATTTCAAAAAACACTGGCATTGGACGTAAAAACTGAACTTTATCGAATATATTCCAAGTTTTTTTGCAGAATTCTCAAATATTGTCCTTCTTGTTTGCAGACTGTGTTGGGGTTCCTCACACCGTCTACCTGACTGGAGGTACTTTATGACCCTAAAAGCAGCGTCCGTACCTGTAGGGGGCAGCTCATACTCCACCTCCAGCAGAACTCTCTCTCCTACGTTCTTCAGTAAGCTGATGATCTCCTCGTGCCGCAGCTTGGTCAGATTGATGCCGTTCACCGACTTGATGTAGTCGCCGACGTTGAGCTGGTCGCTCCTGCACAGAAGAGGAATGAATGCAGGCGCGACACAAAGGACGGGTGGTCGAATCCCGTGACTGTAGGAGAAGTGGACGTAGTCACGGCGACGTCGCACATTCGTTTGTGCACTACGGTTTTGAAGCCTTGAGGCAGCATTTTGGCTGTCGCCATCTTGGTTTTTTTTTGCAACCAGAAGTGACACCAGAGGGTTCCAAAATGGTAACAATTAACTTTCATGAACTGAAGACCCACACAACAGCTTAGATCTGTAAAACAAAAACACGGACAACTCCAAGACCCAACACCCTGGTAGTGACCTGTCAATCACCATAAGCCCCGCCCTAAAGGATACCGTCTGTTTGACTCTAAATGACCATAATTTACTAAATGAACATCATGCTGTATTGAAGAAGACTTGAAACTAGAGATTGAGACATAAACTCATGTTTACAATGTTTACTGAGGGAATACATCAAGAGAGAAGTAGAGTCATTTATATAGACTTCTATACAACCAGAGGAGTCACCCCTGGTGGTCAGGAGAGAGAATGCAGCTTTAACACATGAAGCATATACTTCTATACAACCAGAGGAGTCGCCCCCTGGTGGTCAGTAGAGATAATTCAGCTTTAACTCATGAAGTATAGACTTCTATACAACCAGAGGAGTCACCCCCTGGTGGTCAGTAGAGAGAATGCAGCTTTAACGCATGAAGCATATACTTCTATACAACCAGAGGAGTCGCCCCTGGTGGTCAGTAGAGAGAATGCAGCTTTAACGCATGAAGCATATACTTCTATACAACCAGAGGAGTCGCCCCCTGGTGGTCAGGAGAGAGAATGCAGCTTTAACACATGAAGCATAGACTTCTATACAACCAGAGGAGTCAATGTGAGATGTTTTATTACAGAATCTATTCCTCCTCTTCTTCTTCCTTGCTAGAGTTGCACCCACCTGGCCGCCAGTCCTCCGGGCCGCAGGTTCGATACCCGCGGTTTCCCGTCCTTGTCGGTTCCTCCCGAGATGGTGAGGCCCAGAGTGCTGCCTTCCTTCTTCACCAGCTCCACCAGGGTCACCCCCCGCAGAGCTTCTAACCAAAAACACACACACACACACACACATAAAGACAAATACAGACGCACACACACACACACACACACACACAACAGGGATGGACGAACACACACACACACACAAATACAGCAGAGAGGTGGAAAGTGGTTAGCGGCGGCTCTCTGTTTCTGATTCCCGGATTAAAGGGAAGCCGAGTTACAAGAAAGATAAATCAGAAGATGTTTGTCCTTCAGTGAGACACTGATCCTCCCCGTCTGCGGAACATAGGAGTCAGCTTTAATGTAAATGTGAGGATCAGATAAGATAAGCATCCGCTAATGAGAATTAACAAAGCTTTAGTGTTTCATGCATTTCATTTCACTTGAAAAGTTCCTGGCGGGGACGGAGAGGCCTGGAAAGGTCAAAGCACATCAACGCCAGCAGCAAAGTGTGTGTGTGTGTGTTTATTTATGACAGAAACACACCTTTATGAAACGGCAAAACAATGCATATTTTAAAGTATTTGGACTGCAGGTTATTCATGACATGATAATGGGAAGATTAGTTTTCCCTGTGAGGTTCTTAGAAAATGCTGATCTTCTTTGTACATCTATTATATTTCACTAGAGGAAACCCGTACATCATTAAAAAGGCTACGGATGGGGAATAGCTCTTTATGAATTGGTATTAATTGTACTGTATGACACTTAATCTCCACGTTAAAAACCTGACTGGTGTTATCAGTTAATTCAAATTGAAATCTCACGTAAAGAAAATTGTGGATTAAAACATTTTAATGGCCGTTATTGAGGTGCAAAAGAATACATGAATTCAATGAGAAGTAAACATTTGTAATGGATTACTTGGTAGATGAAATAAAGAATACTGAGAGTCTTTGAAACTAAAACCCTCAACGACCGTACAGAAGAGGATTCTCTGTGGATTAGAGAACCAAGAGGAGGCCAATGAACTATTGTACATTGTTATATTCCCGGAACACTTAATTAAACAACGTCCTCCCAAAAAAAAAGCATTAAACACAAACAAGCGGCCCAGCGATTCTTGTCGAGGCTTCCCGAGATAAACTGCTTAACTCGGCTCAGGTCACCTCCGCTCTTCCGCTGCTTTGAAGTTAAGAGCCGGTGACAGTCGATCACGAAGAAAGGCGCGTTCCTCCGTGACCGTGGGCACGGTTATCTGACATTTCCTTTCAAAGCATCAGCCGGTCCTTCAGCTAGTGAAGCAAAGAAAAGATCTGCTTCCAGCCGATGGAAGGAACACACAAAACATGCTCTTTTTGTTTGTTTTAAAGTGATGCACTAATTAATAGAGATATTTAACATATATAGCCTATATTTCTGGACAAACATTTTAGGATTACAGCACATTGAACCACAAACGTCACGCCACGTGTTCGGTATATTACTCAGATGGCGGAACGCCGCGCCGTTCGCCCTTTAAAGATTACACTGTAGCCTTGTTTTGTGTGCAGGTTTAGTGGCCTCAAAAATCCCTTTTGAGAATTTGCCCAGAAGTGTTTCAATTCGAAGGAGCCACGAGAACATTGGTGGTTAAAATGAGAGAGGCACTGATGTCAAAAGTTAAATAAAACCTTCTGAGGTGCGCTCTCTCTCTCTCTCTCTCTCTCTCTCTCTCTCTCTCTCTCTCTCTCTCTCTCACCAGTGATTCTGTTCTGCAAATAAATAGCTGTCTCTCATTTGGTTTCTATGTCTGACATTCACACACTTGCACACACACACACACACACACACACACACACACACACACACACACACACACACACACACACACACACACACACACACACACACACACACAGGTAGAATGAAGCTTTGGTGTGATAGATGGCTAGATTAGGTAAATCCCTCAGGCGACACTGAGGATCAGTGAGGTGCTTCACACACCGGTTATCTCTGTTTTGGGTATTACAACAAACACACACACACACACACACACACACATACACACAATCTGCAGTAGCCCAGTCTTTCATTCATTAGCTCTGTTCCTATTGGGATAGAAGCACCAAAGCTTTTAGTTTGGATTCCTAAGAAATGAATCAGAACTAAATGACTTTGTTTCTTTTTTCTCCTCCGCAGATGCAGAACTGAATCTTTGGGATTCATAAAGATTTATCTGGCATTTCATTTTGACGCTCGGGGAAGACAGAGTACACACGAGAAGATTTGTACAACACACAGAAAGAAACTCATGAAATGGTTTCTATTATCTCAACGGAGAACTGAGGAACGCCATTTTATCAGGCAAATGGGAGTCTCACAAACAAACACACACACACATTGAAAAATATTGTTTTGAATTTTTTACTCAAATAATCACAAGGAACAGAGTCAACAATGTGACTATGGAAGGTGAATGAGACAAATACTTGTAGCCGTATACCTGAAGGAAGGTGATGCTGGATCGAGAATAGAGCCGAGTTATGTAACTGCACGGATGAATGAAGATTAATAAAGAGACGAGGGAGAAAAGCGTAACAGAAAAGAGGAAATAAAGAGACAGACAGAGAAGAAGAGACACTCAGTGGAGGGATTTGGTCAGAGAGATAAGAAGACAGTAAAATATAAAACCTGATGATGGAGATGAACTAAAACGGGGGAATTTCCTGTTTGAAAGAATTTCAGATAAGAGAGAAAGTAACAAAGAATATAAATTATAATATAAAAATATAATTTTTGCTTTTATCATTAGTTTGCTTGAATCTCAAACATGTAACACATTTATCTCATGTGATGAAGAACGTGTTTAAAGTGCTACTTTTAGCTCACTGTTAGCCAGTTTCCACTTGTGCTTGGTCATTCTCCCAGTCGCCAGAAAAAAAGATTGTCATTGTGCTTTTCTCCAAACGCACCATGACACATGGTTATACACACATGTTGAGGCAACAACATGACTTAGTTAAGGTCAAAACATCAAGGATCATGTTTAAATCATGTCACAACATAAAACAACAATGTAATGTAGCAATGTAGCAATGTACCGGAACAACGTAACGCAACAATGTAATGTAGCAATGTATTGGAACAACGTAACGCAACAATGTAATGTAGCAATGTACCAGAACGCAACAGTGTCATGTAGCAATGTACCGGAACAACGGAACGCAACAGTGTAATGTAGCAATGTACCGGAACGCAACAGTGTAATGTAGCAATGTATCGGAACAACGGAACGCAACAACGTAATGTAGCAATGTACCGGAACAACGTAACGCAACAATGTAATGTAGCAATGTACCAGAACGCAACAGTGTCATGTAGCAATGTACCGGAACAACGGAACGCAACAGTGTAAAGTAGCAATGTACCGGAACGCAACAGTGTAATGTAGCAATGTACCAGAACGCAACAGTGTAATGTAGCAATGTATCGGAACAACGGAACGCAACAATGTAATGTAGCAATGTACCGGAACGCAACAGTGTAATGTAGCAATGTACCGGAACAACGGAATGCAACAATGTAATGTAGCAATGTCCCAGAACGCAACAACGTAATGTAGCAATGTACCGGAACAACGGAACTTCACAACGGAACGTCACAACCAAACTTAACAATGTAATGTAGCAATGTAAGAGAACAACGGAACAAAACAACTGACGGAACAACTGTAACAATGTAACGAGCATTAATAAATAACAACCGCTCTTTGCGGACTGACTTATGTTGTAATGTCACAACGTTACACAACGAGTGCAAAGCCAACGTTGGAACACAAACTTTTTCACCAACACACCACAAGTTAACTTTTTTATTCTTATACTACTTATTATTCCACGTAACGTTCAATGACGGTCCATTGATGTACGATGACACTTGCTCTGACCAAATGTCAACATTCAACATATCAAGGGTTTGCAGACATGTACATTTCTTTCCTGGCGGCTGGGCTAATGGAGATCTTATCAAATAAAAAATAAAAAATGTATTTTATTTTATTAATGTTATGCTTACTGGGTCAGCATAAATAGAGCGATTGTTTTCAGGATGGGGAAGGAATGGGGTTTCCTTAAATGCATATACATTATGGCAATACATATTAGAGTGCCAAGGTTTGGTGAGACACTCTCAGGGCAAACACTTTTAATTACAGTCAACCTGGGACCTCGTTGTTATCTGCAGACATCAAGTCACCCTGACACTCAAACACAAAGTACATCAGCATCTGATAGTCAACTCCAGTGAAAAAGATCCAGTTTGGAAGCTGTTTTAGTAAATGCCTCAAACTCATTAAGCAACCGGCTGTCGTCAAAACATTTTGCTTTCGGCATTTATCTGAGACAAATTATGATGAGAGATTATTATGATGCATTCAGTGTGCTGATGCTGAATCTGGATGACAGAGTTTACAGTAGCGCCCCAAGCTTTATAGGGACGGACGGATAGACGTTGTGTATACCTGGTATACTGTGTCTTCTCGAGGCCATGGTCTGCTCCGGTCCAGAGATATCCTTTGTTTTTCCATATGGGCCGTCATCTAGAGAAAACAGACACACAGTAACGCTTTAGCAGTATCAATATAAATCTTGTGCAGGGCTGAATTATAGCATTTGTGATCGTTTACACCAAATACACAACAGCAATAATCTCCACAAAAATATCCGCTACCGCTGCTACATGCATGTGCGTAGCATACAGTCGCTCTCAACCCCATGAAGCACGTCTCATATGTTCCTAAACAAGAAACAAGCCTCTGCAATCCCGCCACACACCGGTGGCCATGAACATGATGTCCCTCATCGATCTGGAATCCTTGGCTGTGCTCCACGCATTGTGTACAATGAATGAGGCAAACGGTTGAAGCATTGTCCCGATAAGAGTTGCAGAAAAATCAAAGCGCCACTCTCAAAACTGAAAATCATCGCTCGCCAACTCACTTCCTTTGGTAATTTGTAATAATCATAGACTCATTAGGTCAATCGAAAGAGTATGTTGGCGTTTTGTACATGTGTATATTTACACATCTGAACAAAATCACATGTGTACCTTTTATTATAACACCCAAATTATTCAAATAGCCCTAGTGGTTGCAGAGATACACCCTTTTTAGTTTGGGTATACAATTGTCGAGGAAAGGGCCTAAAAGTAGGTTGGTGTTCTATTGGTTAAACCCATGAAAAGAAACAACGGTGAATGGTGACAGACCGACCTCCTTTTATGTTTTGCATGTAAGTATACAGTAGAGTGTCCAACAGATTAAAAAACAAAAACTGTATATTCTGTTATGTGCTCATGTATTTATGTGTTTACTTCATTGCCTATCTTGCTGTTTCTGTCACTAACAGCCACACTAGTGGAATGGCAACAGTCCATTGTTCATTTTACCCAAGAGTGAAATATATTAAACTAACACATGGCTTGAGTTGCCGTAAAAAACATCCAGAAAACTCCCAGAGCGTGAATCTAAATGATACGATAAGTTTCATACAATGCCGAAGAATGCCACTTTTTCATAAGCGATCCAAAATCCCAGTTTCCTCTCCCATTGGACAGATGCAGCCACAGTGGGTCTCCTTGCCTAAAGAGCTGCAAACTGCTCTCAGAGTGCTGCGTCAGGGGCGTTTACTTGCTGACAAGTGGAAAATATGCAAGAATTTCTACAAAGTTACCATGTAAATACTTAAAAAGAAAAAGAAAAAAACTCCCTCATATATAATCTACTTATCACAAATGCATTCCATTGAGGGCGACTGTGGCTCAGTGGTGAGCAGGGTCGTCCTTCGATCGGCGGTTCGATCCCCGGCTCCGCTAGCCGATGTCGATGTGTCCTTGAGCAAGACACTTAACCCTGATGTGGCTCCTTGCATGGTACTCCTATCATCAGTGGGTGAATGATGTCATGTAGTGTTAAAGCGCCTTGAGTGGTTGGAAGACTAGAAAGGCGCTATACAAGTATGGGACCATTTACCATCTACTTTGTTTATACCACATTGTATGATTGATTACGTGTAAGGAAGCTTTTCCCGGCAGCTTACAGCCACTGTAATTGCTATTCAATAGTTTGACAAGTCAGTGAATAGACAGAAAGACCATTTGTGAAGTGTTGATGAGGTTAGTTTCCTCCCTGCTTTGCCATCATTGTTATGTCACAAGGGGGAACAGATGTCCTGTTTTATGGTTTCTGGCAGTGGCTTGGTGGCAGAGACGTGTGAGGATTTTAATATTTGATAGGTTATAAATTCAGTTCTCCACAGGTGCCTGTCTGTCTGGTACTGCACTTTTAAACTACCCCCATTTCTATTACGCCTCCGTAGAAAGAATAACTCCTATTTCAGAGTATAGTCCTCTCCCAGTGCAAGAGGAACCGTGAGTGACTTTAGTGTACGATGATTGGTCGAAACACTAACGCAACACAACGTTAGCCGTGTACACAAAACACAAACAATCGCTTGTAACGGAAAAAAATTGAAGAAAACATGAAATAATGGGCCGACAGTGAAGTCCTGAAGTTAACTCGTTAGCACAAAGGCTAACCCAGTAACGTTAGCAAAGAGGCTTACCCAGTAACGTTAGCACAGAGGCTTACCCAGTAACGTTAGCACAAATGCTAACCCAGTAACGTTAGCACAAAGGCTAACCCAGTAACGTTAGCACAGAGGCTTACCCAGTAACGTTAGCAAAGAGGCTAACGGAACAGTAGTCAACAAAGCACACCCACTGAGCCAAAGAAGCGGATTCCAGCTGAAATCTTTGGTGACGGCCACTTCGCTCTTGTGTTAGTATGATTGTGGAATACAGGGTTGTTTATATATTATTATATTACTGGAAAAACTGCTAAAAAACTCACGGCCGACCGGTATAAGTCACTTCAGCGTTCCTATTAGCGGAGAACATGCAAACGGGGGGGAAAATTACCCCTGAAGGTGCGTCATTCTATATAGTCATATATATATATATATATATATATATATATATATATATATATATACACACACACACACACACACACAGTAAGTGACAAATTACTTTGATCTTTGAACATGTTTCTTACAAAGTGTTTTTCATAATCCTAGTTAGTAAGGAGTCATTAGCGTTTATTCTTAAGCACTTTTATGTTACATATTCTGAGGTCTCATCTATGATATATGTAGGAAATGAAGTATTTTGCTAACCCAGACTCTATAACTCAGATTGACAGCAGCGGTGACAGCGGAGCTGCGCTGTTGTTGTTGTGGCTCTGATGGGAGCGGATGTGTCCTACTTTACGACCTCTGCCTCATCAGAGGGGCGGAATAAGTTTAACAATTCATAAGCAAATTCTCTACAACGTTCATGCCCTCCTCCAGAAGTGTCATTAAGTTGCATTATAATCAGGCACAATTACACTGCAGCTTAAACATAAATGTCCCTGTAAAAACTTGGAGAGTAAATATGATTTTTCTTTCTATGCTTTCCGGCACCTGAAGCGGCATTTTCAACCAGCTTACTATCAACAGAGTTAAGCAGTTGGAAAGGATGTCCTGCAAAATCCTTTATCTACTTAGTTGTGCTTTTTTTTATTCCACTTTAAATTACATTCACACTCCTTTCCAGCTGCCTTCAAGACTCAATTTCACTGCGACAAAGACACTGCAATAGTTTTTTTTAGCCATTGACTCAAAAGCTCCTGTATGTAGGACATATTTAATGATACTGTCACCAAGCTTAACTAAGGGTTTCCATTTTTTTTATACTTAAAAAAAGTTAAATCATGAATCCTTGCTTATTCCCCCTACATGGGTTTCCATCCACAATCCACGCACACGCATGTTAGCTGAACATGAGGGTGTGTTTGTTAGCCCCTGTGTGTGTGGTTGGTTGCAATCCCCGATTGCCAGGATTGGTCCAGTAAATGTATGAACAGATCAATTATTCATTATTATTAAAAAAATAACTACAGAAGTTCTCCTATTTTTATCTGAACCGTTTGGAGTTTCTCCGTCAACTGTTATCTCAGCTTCACGCCGACTAGTCTGCCTTTGTCTGTTTTTACCAGGCCGGGTGTCTTAAAAACTTGCATTCTCTCTACCGACCACCAGAGGGCGACTCCTCTGGTTGTATAGAAGTCTATGATGAATGTGTTAAAGCTGCATTCTCTCTCCTGACCACCAGGGGGCGACTCCTCTGGTTGTATAGAAGTATATGTTTCATGTGTTAAAGCTGCATTCTCTCTCCTGACCACCAGGGGTCGACTCCTCTGGTTGTATAGAAGTATATGCTTCATGTCTTAAAGCTGTATTCTCTCTACCGACCAACAGGGGGCGACTCCTCTGGTTGTATAGAAGCCTATTTAGTAAATTATGGTCATTTAGAGTCAAACAGACCATAAAGTAGGCTATGCTTTTTGATTGACAGGTCGCAGTGTTCAAAATTATTATTTCATTATATTTATATATTAAACAGGTCATGAAGATAGTTACATGCACGTATTTTTCTAGCATACAACAAGTAGTTTCTTGCCTCCCAATAACCTCGGTGTTTAAAGTGTTTTCCATACGGTGACACATTTCCCTCCAACACCTTTTAAAATATGCAGCACTCTCCCCACCGGTAATGCTTGGAAATCAGTTCTCTCCCCAGCAGTGACAGCGGAAAAGGAGGCCGTTGTTGTTGTGTTCCGCAGTTTAGCGATCTTCACAGAGGTGTAATGAGTTTAATAATTCATAAATTGTGTATTCAATTTTGCTTTAAACCACTTTCCTAAGTTATCTGGCTGGCTGCTTTCCCCCGCTGTGGGGCTGTCACAGGCATAATGGACCCCAGAGGCTGCTCATCAACACACGCACGCACACACACACACACACACACACACACACACACACACACACACTAACATGCACGGCCTCCGGCAGCACAGACTGATGCATGCATACCCAAAAGGATTTAGGCACCAAACGTACACCTGCAACTGCACCAAAACAGACTAAATAATGTGTCTGTACAAGATCAACACGCACTGTTATATAAACAGGAACTTGCACACACACACACACACACACACACACACACACACATCCACACACACACACACACATGCTCAAGCACACACAGTAACTTGAGACGTAAAAACCGCTGAAGGCAACTTGGCCGTCTCTGTAACTGGATGTGAGACAAGCGGTTTCCGTCACTACGTTTCCCAGCAGCAGTGTGAATCCTCAGCTCTCGCCCTCCAAAACCCCGCTCACGTCTCACGCCGTGGATCTGGTGGCCGAGTCATCGGAGGACTGCAGATACGTCACGTGATCCGTTACAATAACCGTCTTCTTGAGGATGCACGGCTTCGCCCGAACACTTTTTTTTTTGTCTCCGCCGCCGCCTCCTTTTCTCTCCGATTTCCAGCTCTGCATGAAAAATTAGTCTCTCCTGGTGAATAATGTGAACGCGATTAGGCTAATGCCTGCTGGCGCTGTCAGCTTACTGAGCAGGTTGAGTTATAGACGAGGCGTCAGGCCAGACCCCTCCAGTAGAAGCAGCAGCATAACGCTTACAGCGCGAGCGAAACAGGCCGACTAACTCATTTTTCTACAACGTATTTCACTCCGTAAGAGCAGATATTGTTAGAGTGACTGTATGACTTTAACTATTTCCCCGAAATTTACAACAGGAATTTAACCATTTTGAATCACTTCCAAACAAAAGCTGGCTTTCACCCAGGAGACCGTTGTTCGTGTCCCTCGTGAAGAAAATATGTCAACATTGATATGTCTGTATTTACTGTATGTAACGCCACTTCTGTTATTTCAAACCATCTTTTCCTGAACCTAACAACGTTGTTTCCTGTGAAGACAGGAGTCCATGTACTCCATTGGCTTCCTGTCATCCTGGTCGTCCACATCCTGAACGTCTTCAGCAGGCAGGAAGTGGTCCGTTTCCATCTGACTGTCTTTTCAGGCAGAGAAGGCCACCAGGTGGTTTGGGAGCACAGAACGGGATTGCCTCGTGCAGCTGAGTATAGGGGTCACGCCCATGAAAATGTTTCCAAATCTTCTCTGTTAATGCTGAACAGCTGATTCTGCTGTTATTGACTCTTGTTTTGGTGGATTGGATGATTGAAGTCTATCAGTAACGAGGAAGAAACAAGACAAACTGCAATCTTGGAGGATGGAGTTCAGTCCCAGACTTGTGGAGCAATGGGATCGCTGCTGGTTGCAGAATCTCATCTTGATATCTCTGCATTGAGATTGCCTCCAATGAATCACCTTTGGGGTATCGGAAGCTCAAAACAGGAGAATAGCAACAGCAGAATAAACTGTTTGGCATTGGCAGGGAAGATTTGGCCCATTTTTACCCACATACTCAGCTCTGCTGCTCATCCCACAAAAACATGTTCCTCACAAATGGGGCACCATCTGAAAGGGCAATAAACAGGCTTTCCAACGATATAACAGTTATTGTATAAGCATTGTTGCAGAGAAATAATCTACCAAAAGACACATTTCCTTGTTCCATGTTAATATCGAACCACAACTACTTTCAAGACTCTACGCCCTTCACGAGGAAAGTTATTCAAGATTGACCCGTTTTGTTAATTAACGTGCAACGGCATTATGGGTAATTGTGTGACCTCACATTCAGGTGTTGGCCTCCAAGTGGCTTTGACCTTCACAGGAAATGTTTTTCAGCATTTAGGGTTAAGGTTATGGGGTTAGGGCGAAGTTACGGGACTACACAAGTCTTGGTAAATGGCTAAAAAATATTCCTAACTCCACCCTCAATGCGCCAAATCAACGCAAATTCGGTACCTTCCCAGTGGAAGTTTACTAAACATAACCCATTTGGAGGGGGCAACATGTATTGTAGTTGGTATCAAGAATAAAAAAGCAGCCATGCAGCAAATGCAGCACAACAAAGCAGACTCCCATACATAAATAATGCATCCGTTTCTGATCAAAGAATGTTTCTTCCGACCAAAACCCAATCTCACACACATACCTATTGGAGCTGAAGTGCAAACTACAGGTGCAGCATCTTCTGCCTGTTTTACAGGGTTGTGGGTGAAGATAAAAAACATCCAGCTTTACACAGAAACACCTGCGAGGCCTGTGTGCGCGCATGCATGAAGGGAATACTAACAGACACGGCTCTGTGGAGTGCAGGCTTCCCTCAAGCTTCCACCAAATCCTTTACACAAACACGCACGCAAAAAGACATCCCGTAAACAGTACGCACACACACACCCGTACACAATGGCGGTGTCTTCCTCGCAGGCCGCTGACGATGAGGATGTACGGTCGTCACCTGAGGACGAAACAGACGTGATTGCTGTAGTACACAAACTCCCTCGCTGCCTCCTCGTAATCTCGCAACGTACAGAAGCAATGCTAAGCTCATCCGACTGCAGAGCTGCGAGGAATCAACCCGCATGGCACGATGGCACCGGGTCTTGAACTGCAATGTTCTGTTGAGGAGAACGAGGCGCAGAAGAGGCCGAACGCCAGAACCTGAGGATTTATGAGTTCAACAGTCTCGTCGCAAAAAGGAGCGATACGCATCACGACTAGGACTCGTTGCTGGGATCACACGGATCCACCGTTTGTAAAAATCTGTTCGTTGTATGATTTGGTATATTATAAAATAACGCAAAGAATGTTCAGAGCTAACGCAAAGTCACTGCCAGGCTGTGTGCTAAGGTTGTTTTTGAAAAGGCAGAGCCGAGGCTAATCTCGTGAGAAGGCCATGGCGGTTACCGGGCAGGTTCGGCAACGGGCAACCGGTCCGAAGGTAAGCGCTGGAAGGTCTGGCATACTGTGGAGAAATATCTGGCACTGAGTGTGTGTGAAGCTGGGGGTTAAATACTGAAGGGAGTAGGTGCAGCAGAGTGATAGAGCCCAGGAGGTGGGAGAGACTAACAGGTGGAGAGAGAGAGAGATTTCTTTTCAGTACGACTTCCTTAAACTGAGGACGCATTAACTGTCCATATTTTGCTGCTTCAAAGCATAAGTTATTTAAATAACGTGGGGCTTTTATTGTGAAGAATTTATAGGAAAACTTGTTTATCACCGAACGTTAGCAGCTTTCCATCAATAAAGCAAGACGACTAGTGTTGCAGGGTGGAAGAGAAAGCTGCAAGAACAGTGGGAGAATTTCTATTTTTTTTGAAGAATTTATAGGAAAGCTTGTTCATCATTGAAGTAGCACAGTCTTAAGTTGCAGTTTACATCCAAAATATCCCTTCATCCTTTCGTCCTATTAGATATTGGCACGAAATTGTCATAATTAGGGTATGGACTCTTGAGACATGGGGGAAAAAGGTGTCATCCTTTAGTCAAAGTGAATGTTTCTGCCAAATTTGAGGACGTTTGCTGCAGATGACCCTAAGATATAACAAGAGACAAACAGACCAAACTGCTGTGAGAGTCAGGATGTGTGTCTGTCTGTGTGTGTGTGTGTGTGTGTGTGTCACACTTTATGGGAACATAGAATTGGACGACCACGATGTCATCGCTGCAGTAGGAGTCTTTAAAATAACAGAGCTCATAATGGAGTTTACAGGTGAGGTTTGGAGAATTTAACAAAAATCGATCTACGTCCTGAAAAGTACAATAAATACCACTGAGATGTAGAAATCAAAAGTACAACATGTACCTCTGAGATGTAGAAATAAAAAGTACAACATGTACCTCTGAGATGTAGGAATAAAAAGTACAACATGTACCTCTGAGATGTAGAAATAAAAAGTACATGTACCTCTGAGATGTAGTTGAGTAAAAAGTACAACATGTACCTCTGAGATGTAGAAATAAAAAGTACAACATGTACCTCTGAGATGTAGTGGAGTAAAAAGTTGCATAAAATGGAAATACTCAAGTAAAGTACAAGTACCTCCAATTTGCACAGTACAATACTTGAGTAAATGTACTCTTACATTCCACCACTCTCCATTTCGGAATTTCGGAACCCAAAAAGACATTTTAGCTCGAACAAAGAGAGCTGCAAGTTATAAAGAAACGACACAAAACATGATTTTAAACCTCAATACTGAGTTTCTTCTGCAGCAACAAACAAATCCACGTTCTTCTACGACCGCAGCCGTCTTCTCCTTCTCTGGGAAACAGGAAGTGCAAATCATGACTAGTTTTTATTACGACCCAGAAGAAAAAAAATCTTCATATTGTGAAAACAGAAATCCCCCTTAATGAAAATGTGTGAGGCTGCAACAACAAATGAATGTCCAGAAGGTACAAGCACTGTACACAATAGTATATTAACATAACAATGCTGCCTATTTATGATGTGGTATTGTCTGAGTTTAAAATGCATAATGCGCTCGTGTTGTGTTGTGTGTGTTTGTATTGGCCAACGTCTGTATTATTAAAAGCGCTGCTGGAAGAATGAAAACACAAAGTTGCATCTGGCTACATGAAAGAAGGCAGAAGACGCCATTGAAAAGGAGTTGAATGGAACGGAGCGGCGCACTTTCATGTCGTTAAACGAGGCGTTCGAGTCACAATCAAGCGAGCATTCAGCCTCCGGGTCGGCGGCGCACCTGTTCATTCACCGCCACCATGCGGAGAGATTGGCGGAAACGACCGGAGCGCAAAAGACCCACTGGGTTCAAATCAATCAATATTTTCTCAGAAAAAGGCATCAAACTATATGCTCATTAGCGATCATTGACTTCCGCCGAAATTTGCCGCACGGAATCTAAAATACAAAACGATTTCCCTAAATTCCCAGCTTCTATGAATTTGTTTTTATGTCTTGTGGATCGGATGGATATTGTTGTTTATTATATTATAAACCTGGGGTGGCAAAACTATGGTCCGTGTTTTTTTTTTTTTTTTAAGAATAAACTAGAATATGGCTTGAGCATAGTTCTAATAAATCACTCATCCTACTGTCTAATGAAATGATAACTTTTTGGCACAGGAACCAATATTTTACCATTTCTGTTTGTCACATCTTAATATTTACAGCTCACATTTACATCATAATCTTTTGAGACGGCCATGAACACAAACCAATATAGTTATTTGGAAAATTTCCACTGTCATTATTTACAGATTCATACACACTTCGGTCGATCATTCAGCAAAAACATGAATACTTTGATGGTCAAACATTACGTAGTTTATGAGTGCTGTGTAGTTATTCTGATAGAAAACTTATTGGTCTTGATTTTCTTGCGGTGTAACCGGTTGAAAACTACGCATTCACTATTCAATCTTTGTACTTTTTTCAGTCCAGAAACACAAAATGTTTTTCCAGACCGCATGAGATCGACCTCAAAAGAAGAACTAACGCATCGGGGCCTTTTCTTCAAATGCTTAACAGCGTGTGTTCATGTTTTTGCCAAAGCTCGATCCAAGACATGTTGAGTCTGATCCAGAGCATCTCCTCTCAGTTACAGTAAAAATACACAATGTGTGGCTGAATATTGTCCTGATTAAGATGCGTTCTTTACTAATAAAACTACAATGCTCAGCTGCTGAAGGGGACCTCCGCTCACTCAGCCACCGCGGGAACGCTGTAATGCCATCATACCATCATCCATACCATAATAACACTGCTTTAGGAGCAACGGAAGTCAGACGATGATTCTACACAAAGATGCTTAGTTTCAGGTAATGAAAACATATTTATGGATATTATTCTATTTATGCCAGAGATGCTAGAATCTGGCCCTTTTATTACTTTTAAATATAGATGGATGTATTTCCAACCCATTTATGAATATTGATGGACAGACAAACACAATGTTTCTGTCTTTTCATGGAATTTAGCGGCAATTTCAATTGCACCAATCTTAAATACCAAGAGCCAGGAGAGGGTGTTTAACGCCAGTAATAACTCCCATAAATGACATTTGAAGTTGTTATCTGCTTTGCTGAAAACATCTATACTATTGACACAATTCCCAATATTCCATTCATGTGTTCACACACATTGTGTTTCATAACGGTGGCGAGACCGTGAAATGAAACCATTACAAACGTTCCCTTAGTTTGTCTTTGAAGCACACGGACATGTTGATCACACACGACGCACGTACCGGAGAACAGCAAAGCAACACGGATTGTGCATGTCGACATGTATCTGTGTGTGTACATGCCACACACACACACACACACACACACACACACGCTCCAAGGCATCTGATTGCGGTCATTATGATGCCTGAGGCGGTGAAGATGTGTAATTAGCTATTGTCCGCGACAGCGCTGGCACAGAGTGCGGCAATTGTTAACACACACACACACACACACACACACACACACGCACACACACACACACACACACAGCGAAGCGAAAAGAGAGACAGAGAGGAGAGAGAGAGAAGACGAAACGCATATAAACTGCATCACCCTCCTCCACCCGCTGAGCAAACACGTATGTGACACATAAATATAAAAAACACACAAACACGTTTATGGGAACAAACTCTGTCACCCCGTCGCACACACATGTGTGTGTATCCACCGACGTGCACAACTAGGGCTCACCCACACGTATAGAGCGGCTATGGAAGGAACAAGCAGTAATTAGGGCGCTAATAGCTTCTCTGTTGTGGTTAATTGCAGCCTGTGTGGATGTGGCTGAGGGGTGAAGATAGGTGTCACCGCCGCTTTGGCTCCAATGATCTCACGTGGTTCTTCCTCCGTTATCCTCTTTCACTTCTTTTCTCCCCAAGCTCTCAACTTTTTGTTGGGTAAAACTTTAAAAAGGGTTCACTCTTTGGAGGAGGATCAGTCCTCAAGTCCACAACGCAACGTAACATCATGCAACGTAAAGCAACGTAACATAATGCTAGTCAACGTAAAGCAACGTGTCATAAAGCTAGTCAACGTAAAGCAACGTGCCATAAAGCTAGTCAACGTAAAGCAACGTGCCATAAAGCTAGTCAACGTAAAGCAACGTAACATAATGCTAGTCAACATAAAGCAACGTGCCATAAAGCTAGTCAACGTAAAGCAACGTGCCATAAAGCTAGTCAACGTAAAGCAACGTAACATAAAGCTAGTCAACGTAAAGCAACGTAACATAATGCTAGTCAACGTAAAGCAACGTAACATAATGCTAGTCAACGTAAAGCAACGTAACATAATGCTAGTCAACGTAAAGCAACGTGCCATAAAGCTAGTCAACGTAAAGCAACGTGCCATAAAGCTAGTCAACGTAAAGCAACGTGCCATAAAGCTAGTCAACGTAAAGCAACGTGCAAAAAAATGCAACCTCATGCGTTATATCGCAACATAAAGTAACATCAACAGCAACGTAACGCATCGTAATGCACATGACAGAACGTAGCGCAACGCACTGAAGGCAACACAACGTAATGTATTCCAGCAGAAAACAACCAATGCAATGGAATGCAGCTTCACTTCACTTCCTATGAACCGATTTCAACCCAAACCATCATCTCCTCCTAAACTGTACCAAGTAGCTCGGTAAACCGAGTGTTACATCACACGTCGTGTGGGTAAAGCAGTTTGCTCCCACTGAAGCGTCGGTGGTGATAACGTCTGAAAATGGCCGTTTAATGGGCCGATGACATTCAAAGTGGGCGTGCATTTTGCTTTTCAACTCTTAAAGGCGCATAATATGTCACTAAACCCTGCGTAATGGGCGGCAAACATCCCTTAAAACATGACAAACAAAAGAAAAGCTGGTGTTCAAAAGAAGAAGAGGAGCATGCGAGGAAAAAGCAGCTTGGCAGGTGTAGGGCGGGGGGGGGGGGGGGGGGGGCATCAAAAACTCCTTTGAAGTTCCAGTTTAGTTCCTCTCTTTGCCAACGCTTCCACGGATCCGACATGTTGCTGAGTTTACTCTGTTGACGAGGTTGAGGAGAGGCCGGCGAAGGGAGACGGATGAAAGGGTGAAAATGGGAGATAAGGGAGATAAGGGAGATAAGTGGCTTTTTACGGCGACGAGTGAGACAGTCCCGTCATTAACCGGTCACGTGGTCCGTGCGACGTACGCTGGCTGTGAAAACCGTGAGTAAGGGCGAAGACACGTGTGAGGCACGGGGAAATGTGTCACTTTGAATATAACGTGTGAAATAATCCCACAAACCGCTGCGTGTTGTTTCGTGTGTGTGTGTGTGTGTCGTGTCACGTGAATATATTTTCAACGAGTTCTCGTCCTCGCCTGCACCGCCGTCACGCTCCCCCGCAGGATTATGGGTACAGCACGCTGGGCTGAAATGCAGCTTTGCAGAGACAAACTGCACGGCTCACGGGCCTCACAGCAGCCGCCGGTAAACTCTCAGCGCGGTCGGGTCTGAAAGTGCTGAGAAAACCAAGCGAATCAGCTCCAAAAATTACCCAAAAAACATCGTCATTCATTTATATTCCATTTTATGCTCTGATTTCCTTAACGATGATTTAAAAAAAAAAAGAAAAAGATCCTGTATACAAGACGAGAAGTCGTGGCCACACAGCGGGGAAGGATTTAAGACATCGCCACACGAATCATCCCAAATGTGTCTCGGCCCGCTTGTTCTCTTCCTTTTAGAAGTGCTTGACTTCTCCAAATTAATCTCTTTTAAAGACGACGGCAAAGTGCGGCAGCGGTTTTAACGGAGCGCGCCGTGAGACGGGAGACCTCTATAGAGTCGGTATCTGCGCCCAACTAAAGAAGGAAATAAAAAAAGCAGCTCCCTGAGCTGCCGCACGTTCCCCGGCACAGCGATCGGCTTAGTTCGCCTCCGAGGCCGTCGGAGGAGAATATGGCTCCCGCTATGCTCGTTGGTGCATGAAATAGGATGGAGCTCACCTTATTAATACCCCCGATGCTTCCCTCTAACACTGCTATTACTCTACTGGCGCAGTATATTATGAAGTAAAAGGCCATAATCACATTTGTGCTGGTGTCGTATTTGTTTTGAGTCCGGACTACCGAGGTGTGGAGAATACTTTGAGCAGTGGAGAAAAGTACGGAGTCCCGGAAGGGACATGGAGGTGAAAGACAAAGGGGTTCTTCTGCAGCACAAAGCGGGTAAATCACTCAAAAGGCCAACGTGTTTTGACCACTTTGCTCAAGGTAGTCAACAAGCAGGCGACGTGGTGGGGATCACATGACCTGAATATTATTTATCTTTTTAGCTTCTATTTGGTTACGTTTCTGTCTTTTCTATCAAACCAAAGGTTTACGGCCCAAAGGCTCTGAAGTGGTTTAAAGTACGTCCATCGTTGTAAATTGGCCGAACGCCAAACGCATTACGACGCCTCTACTCCGATCTCATTTGGATTCAAACGAGGACCCAGCGACTACAGATGGGTCTTCTTCTTTCTGCCGCTGCAGGACCTGTTTGCGGTTAGATAAAAAGGAATAAAAGGCTCAGGAACTTTTCCCCCCAGAGGACGATACTTCATCAAAGAAATAAATACATTCTCAATTAATGATAATACGGTCGTTGCACTGGTTCAAAGGGCAAACGTCGCATCGACTGCCACTACTGTGGTTTATGAGGGAAGAGGAGCTTCACTCTGTAACGCCGCCGTACAACAACTCCAACTCGAGTGGTACACCGTCCATCATTACCTAGTTAAACGTTCATTCATATCATATCATTAATAAAAACTAATTAGAGGTATCTGCAATGGGACCTTTTCCTAAAATGCTGTTGTTCTGGTGTTGGCATTTCCAATGTGACGCCTGCAGTGCTGCGTAGTGAGGCGCGTCGGTTATCAGTGCGTTTGGGCCTTCAATGTGTTCAAGGCCCTTTTCTGCGCAGTATGGAATCATTAGCATGGGGAAGCTAACTAAAGCGCTAGCCATGAGGGGATGTGATTCATAGCTCTATCAGAATCAGAAAGCGTTTATTTGCCAGGAAGGAATTTGTTGGTATGGTCTGAGAAACAAACTTTAAAAGGTTAAAGGGACGAAAGAGACAACAAAGGTAGTGTTGCGGTTGATGGAATCACTTTGTTTTTAAGTTCTTTAGATCAACAACATATTTCGTTTGCAGAGCATTATGGGCAATGCATTTAATGATGCTAAACAGTTTGGTTAAACAAGTCATTTTGTTATCTGAAAACAAAACAAAAATAACTCAATAATATCTCAATAATAATCCGAATATTTGGAGTCTGTTCACCAGAATGGGTCTCTTTCCGGGATCGGACCTTTAGTTCGCGGCTAAAGCAACTCAACTCAAAATGGCAACAACAGAAGGTTTTGTGATCGCTGTAGCAGTGCTGCCACCTGCCAGCAGCTCGAGCTGCTATGCTACGCTAACCGAAGGTCCTGGAGTTGTGGGAGTGAGGGACCGCAGAGTGTGCTAGCAAGCTAGCAAGCTAATGCTCGTCTCATTTGTCGTCTGATACACAGTAATTCCATCAAATGTTGAGCCCCATATTGCTATTTTCCAAACTAGTGTGGCTGTTAAATGAAACCCAATATTTTCATTCCAGACGTCCCTTCCGGGGCGCCGTAGAGATGAACTTAGTTTTTCCCAACAGAAAAAAATGTATATCAAGGTTTGGAACTAAATATTAAGATATTTTTTTTATCAAGTGCAAACCTCCAAACTATAGATTGAGACATAAACTCATGTTTACAATGTTTACTGAGGGAATACATCAAGAGAGAAGTAGAGTCATTTATATAGACTTCTATACAACCAGAGGAGTCACCCCCTGGTGGTCAGGAGAGAGAATGCAGCTTTAACACATGAAGCATAGACTTCTATACAACCAGAGGAGTCACCCCTGGTGGTCAGTAGAGAGAATGCAGCTTTAACACATGAAGCATATACTTCTATACAACCAGAGGAGTCACCCCCTCGTGGTCAGTAGAGAGAATGCAGCTGTAAGACATGAAGCATATACTTCTATACAACCAGAGGAGTCGCCCCCTGCTGGTCAGTAGAGAGAATGCAGCTGTAAGACATGAAACATAGACTTCTATACAACCAGAGGAGTCGCCCCCTGGTGGTCAGGAGAGAGAATGCAGCTTTAACACATGAAGTATACTTCTATACAACCAGAGGAGTCGCCCCCTGCTGGTCAGGAGAGATAATGCAGCTTTAACACATGAAGTATATACTTCTATACAACCAGAGGAGTCGCCCCCTGCTGGTCAGTAGAGAGAATGCAGCTGTAAGACATGAAACATAGACTTCTAAACAACCAGGGAGTCGCCCCCTGCTGGTCAGTAGAGAGAATGCTTGTCTTTTGTCCCTGATGCTGTATAATAAAGGAACACAACATCAAACAAGTTGAATAAAGAAGTTCTTCTTTTCAGTAACACTGTACTTTATGATCTAGCAAAGACATTATTTCTATCATCGCTCTCTGTGACAGCAAATGTAATGACGTCAGTATGATTACTTTGGCTATTAACTAGCATGCAGCAGTCTTTTTTTTCCACCCACAGACTGATTAAACACCTCACCCAGAAGCATCAATCCAAGGCTTTTCAAAGAGGAATGTCTTGTATTTCTGGAGTCATTGTTTGTTCGATTGAGAGAAAAAAAAGGAAAAGAAAATTAAAATGATTAAAATATGAGAAAGAAAGAAAAAGTGCCAACCTATAGAAACCTAAACTTCTGCAGAACATCCAAGCAAAAATACATGTTTGAATGACAGGTGGTTTCTGGGAAGTGTAGTTCTGAATCACCGCAACAGTGGGAGCTTAACGCAGACGGATGAATAATTAAAAAGACGGCAATCCGATCATTGAAGGAATTTCCACTCCGCACTCACCGACACTGTTTGCCCCAACGTCCCTCCTCAGACCGCAGAACATGACAGCAGACATCAAGTTCCCACTTATTAGAGTCACATCCACGGAGGAGAAGACGGAGAGACCAATGACAGAGAAGAAGAAGAAGAAGAAGACGGAGAGACGAAGAGACACGGGGAGAGATGTGGACTGCCGAGCGCTCAGGGAACACAGTGGCGATGATACGAGATGACTGGTGCTTACGTTACGACCGCTCAACCCCCGAGAGAGAGGGAGAGAGAGGGAGAGAGAGAGAGAGAGAGAGAGAGGGAGAGAGAGAGAGAGAGGGAGAGAGAGAGAGAGAGGAGGATGCTGAGCTTAGGGGAGAGAAAGTGTAAGAGTGCGTGAGGCAACAAAAAAAAATTGAGTTATTGTGGAAAGTGAGAGACAACGGGGAGATAAAGGATAAAAGGAGATGGCAGAGAGAGTTTATTTTTAAAGAGAGAGAGAGGTAAAAATAATTTGTGCCAGTTCATCCGTGTTTCTTTGAATTATTAATACGGAAACCCTGTTTTTACACCTATGTTCTTGGGTTTGTTCATATCCATATTGCCAATATGTTGATGGTAAATGGACTTGTATAGCGTTGTTCTAGTTTTCTGACAAGTCAATGTGCTGTAACACTACATGTCGCAGTTCTCTCTCCTGACCACCAGGGGGCGACTCCTCTGGTTGTATAGAAGTCTATGCTTCATGTGTTAAAGCTGCATTCTCTCTCCTGACCACCAGGGGGCAACACCTTTGGTTGTATAGAAGTATATGCTTCATGTGTTAAAGCTGCATTCTCTCTCCTGACCACCAGGGGGCGACTCCTCTGGTTGTATAGAAGTCTCTGCTTCATGTGTTAAAGCTGCATTCTCTCTCCTGACCACCAGGGGGCGACTCCTCTGGTTGTATAGAAGTCTCTGCTTCATGTGTTAAAGCTGCATTCTCTCTCCTGACCACCAGGGGGCGACTCCTCTGTTTGTATAGAAGTATATGCTTCATGTGTTAAAGCTGCATTCTCTCTCCTGACCACCAGGGGGTGACTCCTCTGGTTGTATAGAAGTCTATGCTTCATGTGTTAAAGCTGCATTCTCTCTCCTGACCACCAGGGGGCGACTCCTCTGTTTGTATAGAAGTATATGCTTCATGTGTTAAAGCTGCATTCTCTCTCCTGACCACCAGGGGGCGACTCCTCTGGTTCTATAGAAGTATATGCTTCATGTGTTAAAGCTGCATTCTCTCTCCTGACCACCAGGGGGCGACTCCTCTGGTTGTATAGAAGTATATGCTTCATGTGTTAAAGCTGCATTCTCTCTCCTGACCACCAGGGGGCGACTCCTCTGGTTGTATGGAAGTATATGCTTCATGTGTTAAAGCTGCATTCTCTCTCATGACCACCAGGGGGCGACTCCTCTGGTTGTATAGAAGTATATGCTTCATGTGTTAAAGCTGCATTCTCTCTCCTGACCACCAGGGGGCGACTCCTCTGGTTGTATGGAAGTATATGCTTCATGTGTTAAAGCTGCATTCTCTCTCCTGACCACCAGGGGGTGACACCTCTGGTTGTATAGAAGTATATGCTTCAGCAGGGGATGCTTTAGGGCGGGGCTACAAGGTGATTGACAGGTCGACACCAGAGATATACACGTCACTCCTCCGCATTCCAAATATGGTCACTTCCTTTCATCGGTTGCAAAAAAGCCAAGATGGCGACGGCAACAAATGTCCACTTCCTGTACACAGTCAACCCCAGCAAATGATCTTCCCATGCAGCATTTAGAAATGACTGCTTCACGGTAAATTAAATAATAACATTGTTTACCACCTATAGACAATCTTTTATCCGGACGGGCAGCAGTGATTGGTGCATTTTTAATTGGGCTGACGGAGCGATACAGATAAGGGAATATTACAGAGAGACGCTCACGCTTCCGTCTGCTGTGTCAGCACCACGGACAGCGCCGCGGCTCCATCGAACCGACCACTCGGACTTTTGCCGCGCAGGTGATGTTTGTGGAGGTTTTTCAGAAAGGAACTTCTCTCAATAACCGTTTGTGTTATTGTCCTTTAACTGAAGACAGCAGGGAAATGTCCAAGAGTTAAAATAGTACTAAATAAGTCTAACGTTAAAGTGTAAAGGCCTGGAGTTGTGTTACTTTACTGGGTCTTAGTTCTGTCTCACGCCGTTTCAAAGCAATTCCTCCACAATTCAAATCATATTTTCTGAATATAGCTCATGTTTTTGGTCAGGTTCATTAAAAGTGTGTCACTATTTCCAAAGGGCCAATGAGTGAAAAGTAGAATTAGTGAATATACTGCACGTCTCTTCTTACATTCTGAATGATCACACTCACATTTCAATCTCACACAACCTATTTGCGATACTGTACTTAATTGCGTTAAGGTCGTACCAATATAGCAATTTATTTACATAAATGTAAAGCGGGAGAGAGAGAGAAGGGCGAGAGGAAGACCGACAAGAAAAGACTGAGACACAAAAAGAAGGCGGTGGACGTTTGAAAGCACCGGAGAGAGAGAGAGAGAGTTTGAAGGTATGAACAGAGTGTGTGGAGATTAGATAGAGAGAGAGGATTGACTGGTTCCAGACATCCTCCTCCTCCTCCTCCTCCTCCTCCTCCTCCTCCTCTTCCTCCGGCTTCTCTCCACATTGGCATTTACATTCTGCTGACACTTTTCTTTATCCACAGCAGCTTCAAACGAGCTTCATTGACCAAACGGCTGACAACACAAGCAGCCGGGGAACATGTGTTTGATAGAAGACGTTTGCTTCTCACGTTTAAAAAAAAAAAAAGAGGTCAAGCGTTTCGTATTTTTTAGACTGGACCACGATGCAGAATACAAATATTGACATGGTGCTTTCGGAGCCACAAAGGAAGCCGTCACAGATGTGTTCATCACATTTCCTCTGGCTGCAGTGATTCTGACTAAGCAGGGGTGCTGATGGGAAATGATTGATACTAATTACCGATCATTGGTGATCCATACGGTCAGATACAGATCTCTGTGTTTGATCACAGCTGGTCCACGAGGATTTAAAACACTACAAACTCTCAAGAATTCTAAATGTTATCCATTTACTTTGTTAACATAAACATTTTATAGTGTTTTTTTTTTTCATCAACAAAATAAACAATTTAATTGATAAGGATATAAAAGTTTGATTTGACTAAATCCAACTGGTCATACGTAGTTTTAATGATGTTTTATCAGTTCTCTCTATCAGCTCCACTACACAGCTACACGCTCCTATTAGAAACGTTCACACTTTAAACTTTGTTTTATTCCTCAATAACACATTGGAGACGACACAAGTCAACAGAGTTCAGATCGCTGCCAACTGGCTGTAAAGTTTTCATTGAACGATTTCAAGCTGAATCTAATCTCTCAAACGCCGATAAAACAATCAAATATGATTTAAAATACAATATTTCTCCCAAAAAAGTGTGAATCACTGAAACCACGAGAGCTCCTTGAGCACGCGGTCAAAGATGAGGACACAAATATGTATATATATATATATATATATATATATATATATATATATATATATATATATATATATATATATATACATATATATATATATGTATTCGGCTTTTGAATCCAGTATGCAAGATTATCTGTGGACAGACAGATACAGACACACACACACACACACACACACACACACACACACACACACACACACACACACACCCTCCTGGCGATGATAATAAATTGACGTTGCGTATAAATGTGCACATAATTCACTGTACACAGGAACGTATTGTTCTGACTGCGGCTTCTCTCAAATCCTCTCTCTCTCTTCCTCCTGTTTCTCCTCCAGCAATCTCATCCTCTCTCTCCCTCTCTCTCTCTCCCTCTCTCTCTCTCTCTCTCTCTCTCTCTCGGTGAGGTAGCTGCTTCAGGTTCTTTTTCTCCCTCCCTGTCTAAACTCATCAAACAAAAACACACAGACACACATGTAGTAAATACATGCACATCACACACACACACACACACACACACACACACACACACACACACACACACACACACACACACACACACACACACACACACACACACACACACATGGACTAATCTGTCTGCTGGCTGGGTGAGGGGGGTAGAGGCACTAATAACCCTAGTTATTTCTCTCTCCCTCCCTCTCTCTCTCTCTCCCTCTCTCTCTCTCCCTCTCTCTCTCTCTCTCTCCCTCTCTCTCTCTCCCTCATGGTCCGTTCATGGTGAAGGTTGCTCGCCCCGCTCCGCCGCCTGACCTAGATTCCTCCCAAGCGGCTCCACACATCTCATCTCTCCATCAGCAGCGTTCTTGGTCGCGTAGCTCCGCCTCTTCCTTCTTCCTGAGCTGCTGGACGTGCAGCGCAGGTTTCATGTTGTAAAATAAGGTTTATGTTTTAATTTAAGCCATGAATGAATACACATTATACAATATAATGAACATGCACGAGCTACCGTTGTAACTCACGTTATGTAAGTAATGTCTTCTGGAGGAAGACAGATGTTATTAGTTTAGGAAAACAGTTAAAATCTACTTTTCTTTCATAAACATGGTAGTTTCTATCTCATTTATCATCCACGTTAGAACTTAAAAGCTTTAAACTAAGCCTTAAACGCTTAGTTTTCATCTATTTTCACTCATTTTAAGTAAAAATTCCTTTTGTTTCGAAAGCAATCGGGGGAATTTAGACCCCGATATATAAAACATGTAATAAATCCACAGGCATTCAAACTTCAAAGGCAAAAAGAAAGAGATGGAGACATTGTTCTCCGCTGGGTCTCCTGTCTAAATAAAGGTTGCATCACTTTAATTGTCTCCTGCAGCGGTTGCTTTTGACTGGGGGCCTCCATGCATTGTTGTTGTTTATTAAATCCCCAAATATAACAAGCAGGAAACGATTTTATGAAATCATAAACAAACGAATAAAATGCACTGAAGACGAAGACGCGTCGTCTCGTTGAGGATCTTTTTAACAACTCCTTCAACGACAACTAAGCTTTGCAAGTCGGATTGATGACGTATTTCATGTCGTAGAACAAACGTTTACTTATTTCATGCCTCTAAACTAAAACACATTGAAAGAACCGGGTGACTTCGAGGCGACTGGACTGTAATTACTGAGAGGAGAGGGTGTGTGTGTGTCGGTACCGTCAGGATACATGTCAAGATGTCACGCTCATAAAGTTCATGACATCTTAAGTAAAGAGATGAATAAACGTATGGTTTACATTTTGTAATACCTCGCCACTTGCAAGTTTCTTCATCATTTCAGAATCAGAATCATATATTGCCATGTGTGTTTTCACATAAAGGACTTTGTCCTGGCAGGAGGTTAACAATAACAATAAACATTTAATGATAAACAAAATGCAATAGTGGGAGGAATATTTACAATTAAATCTACTATTGAATATAAAATTATTATTATAAAATAAAGTGCACAGACAACAGATGACAGTACTTTAAGGTGAAATGTAAGTGAAGGTGAACAGTGTAAAGTAAAGTGCATTTAAATTACATTTAATGTATTTCTCGTGTGTATTTCTCGTGTTTAATAATAATAATAATCGTTTGCCAGATACGTTGAACATACGAGGAATTTGACTCGGTGAAAGGTGCATAACGATAAACATAGAATAAAAATATACAATTATAATAAAAACAATAAACAGTGCAATAATAGATATAAATACACTACAAATTGCCAATCATGACGTCCAAATCAAGCGGTTTTCCACAAATTTCTCTCTCTCTCTCTCTCTCTCTCTCTCTCTCTCTCTCTCTCTCTCTCTCTATATATATATATATATATATATTTTTATATATCAACAAGATTATTTTATAGTAAAAAAAAAGCATAGCATGGCCTTTTCAGCTCTTGATCTCAAATCTCTTAACCTTCCTCTTGTGTTAGAGCGGCACCGACCCGCTTTAGGTTTTTAAATGTATAAAAGAACCACAGACATTTGTTTATTGCATCAAGGCTTTTTGACTTAGTCAGGAACCTCTATTTATACAAAATAAAACCAAAACATTTTTTTCCACTAAACTATAAAATGCTCTGGTTGAAATGATGACCTTTGTGTTGTTAGGGTCGGTTTCGACCCCGTTATAAAAATAAGATTTGCTTGATTGGTTGTTTGTTTGATCTTGCAAATCTTTATGTTGTGTTATGACTTGTTCTGCTTTTCATGTTGTGTTTGTATTACAGTTATATTGCTGCAAAAAATACTTTTTAGCCTTTTTCTTGAAGTAAACATACATGGGTCGAAATTGACCCGTAACACCATAGATGTTACTATAGTTAATAATATTAAAATGAAAAAAATAATAAAACAAATGTATTTAAGAGATGTGTTCTAATACCGCTCAGTAATAGTCAGGTAACACAACAACCTTTTATTTATTTATATGATTCTCTTGAGGTTCATTTTACCATTTATTTAATGGAAATCGAGGTATCCTGACAAAGAAAAGGCCCAGAGGCCCACAGCAAAAATATTAAAACATACAACAATATTGTCATGGATAAGGAAGCCTAACAAGGTAACCAAGAGACGAGGAACACATTGGATGATAGATCATTGTTTTTAGTGTATTTTACAGCTGATTTAAGACATGGGTCAAAACCGACCCGTTAACACAAGAGATGCTAACAGAAAGCTAACACAAGAGATGCTAACTCAGCGTCACGTTCCGATGCTCGGGGGTTTGAACCGGTGAACGTCCCAAACTCAAACAAGAGCGTTCTGAAGCGGAAAGTGATTTTATTAATTCACATCCCGTATGAACTCGTCTATTTAACGTCTGTACAACCCTCCTGCCGCTGCGACGCCAAACTCTGCGTCCCGCCAGTCGTGAAAGAAACACAGAAACCAGAGCGGCGGCTTCTCGTTGGAGAACACGGCGAAGGAGGATATGGACTTCTGAGGCTGGAGACTAAAAATACTTCCAAAGTCTTTCTTCATCTTTCCTTCCAAACTAATTATAGTCTCTGGCTGACGCGTCGTTTCAACCGCTGGAAGGTGAACGTTTCTTTCAGTTGTTGTTTTTCTGGCGCTCTTTAGGCGATGACGTGGAC